>CAUZXS010003375.1:80000-118350 GCA_963585895.1 Sepioteuthis lessoniana
TGCAGTATTAAAACCCTAGGGGTGTACTTACTTTTGAACTGCTTTAGATTTTTTTTTTTTTTTTTTTTTTTTTTTTTTAATTACAGGGTCTGGTAATAAATGATATCTATTTTGATTGTTTAATGTTCCATTGAAAATAATAAAATCCTAATATTTTTGGTTTAGAAGAAAATTATCTTCTGATAAAAAAAAGTGCAACACAGTGCAATTATATCTAATCAATCTGTATTTAATAAACTTCTGTATAATTGATTTTTTTCTTTATCAGGTTCAATTCTTTTTGAAGCTGAATCTGACAGTATCTGGCGTCGATGTTGCCGCACCCTGGCAAACCTTGCAGTTGACCCTGCCTGTCGGAAAGCCATTCAGGCAACAGATATTACTGCAAAAATAATATGCATTCTAGAAAGTTCTTGTGACTCTGAATGCAAATCTACAGTGTGTCGTACGCTGAGGTAAGTTGAAAAGAGAACTTTTTCTAAGGAAAGAATATTTTAGCATCATTTCAGATGTTTAGTGTACTGTCCTGCTTAGAATACACTAACTGCATCCTGTACAGATGGGTAAGTCTCTCTCCTCACCAAAAAAAAAACAAATTGCATCCTGAGGATGACACTAAACTGCATCCTGAGGTGAGGGTCCAGTTTTTTGGACAATTGTCTCTTTGTTGTGCAAGTGCAGTACCCCCATATTCACCTCTTAAATATATATATATATATATATATATAAATATATATATATATAAATATATATATATATATATATATATATATATGTAAAATTTTTTTTTTCTTTTTTTTTTTTTTTCCACATACTTTTATTATGATGTGACATTTGCTGAATGATATAATATCAGATATACCAGTGTTTACTGAACTGAAAATTAATCTAGAAATGTGGTAAAAAGCGAATTTAACATTGGCCGAAATGATGCAGAATATTAATGTAGTTTCAGTGCTTTAGAGGTTGGTCATAAACACAACCTGATAATATTCATTTTTATAATATTGCATCATAAATGATTATAATATCCTTATATACAAACTTAATGAAGACTTTAGTTATACAATCGGGTGAGTCAAAATTTTTGGTATGTGCTATTTTGTGGCACGTGTCACATGACCAAAGCAGTTCAAACTGTGAAAAGTACCTGCTCTGGTTGGTACTATTGGGTTGATGCACTGATACCTTGTGCATTGCTTCACTGTGTGATTTTTTTTTTTTTTTTTTAAAGCTACACAGATGAACATGAATGCAGTCTAATTCAGGTATTTATGCTTTACTAGCTGGAACTAGGTCATAACACTGTGCAAGCAACCAAAAACATTGTTGCACAAAAAGTGAAGGTACAGTTGATTATAAACAGTTTAACCTATTTGATTTTGATTGTAAGAACCTCAATGATCAGGCAAGGTCAGATAGGCCAAAAAAAAAAAAAACGATTTGGCATTAAATAACCAACAATGGTTGATATGCCATAAAACCCAACTTAACCAAACCTGACCAGAGTATCAGGAAAGCTTGATATCTCACAATCTATTATGATTCATCACCTTTGGCAAGAGCATCTAGAGCTACCAAATTGTGTCTCATATCACTAAAATTTTGCAAAACTTTTGATTTGCTGTATTCGATAAGTAGTTACCAAAGAGATGTTTTTTTTATTTTTTTTATTTTTATATTTAAAAAATTTTTTAAAAATCTAATCTTAAGTGATTCCTCCTCAATAGCTCTCTCTACACCTGTATAAATTCATAACTGCTCCCTCAAGATATAAATTCATAACTTCTCTCGCTACATATAAATTCATAACTTCTCTCGCTACATATAAATTCATAACTGCTCTCGCTACATATAAATTCATAACTGCTCTCGCTACATATAAATTCATAACTGCTCTCGCTACATATAAATTCATAACTTCTCTCGCTACATATAAATTCATAACTTCTCTCGCTACATATAAATTCATAACTGCTCTCGCTACATATAAATTCATAACTTCTCTCGCTACATATAAATTCATAACTGCTCTCGCTACATATAAATTCATAACTTCTCTCTCTACATATAAATTCATAACAGCTCATTCTGTAAAAGCTGATTTCTTTCATAAAGGTAGATTGCTCAAACATGCATGTGTACTCACAAAACTCGAACACTTGTGTGATGTCATCATATTAGTAAAATATCTCTTGTCACCAGCCACAGAACAATCATTGCTTTCACTTTCTCTATGAATTTTCTTCAACCAATATCCAATTAACTGTCAGAGTTAGAAGACTAAGGACAGTAATTTCACGCAATATTGTTAGCTTTGTTCCCTTACCTCTGCCAAAATGTTTTGATGAGCTAAAATTTCCATATTCTTTTCCCAATCTGTTTTCAGACTTTTTGCCGAATCTAGCCAGCTTCTCAAGACGATTATTGACTGCAATGGTATCAGCATTTTAATACAGATCTGTAGATATGGAACCCAAAGTGTAAAAATTGCTGCAGTGAAAACTCTGGCTGAGTTAGGAAAGAAAAAGTAATTTTTAATTTTTTGGCATTTTTTTTTTTCTTTGATTCATCTTCACACTTTCAGCACTAATATAAAAGATTAGAACTCTGAAAATTCCTCCCAAAGACTAAACAACATCATTGGAAAGCAGATATTAGTCACAATTTGTGAAGAACAAAATGAAGACATGGTACAAACTTTAAAAAAGGGTTTATGTAGTTAATGTCATTTGATGATTAACTGGTAAAATAGCTAAGACGTTAATGTTGTTTAGTGCTGAATGTGCTAAAGGTTAAAATGTCTTTGTCATAAACTAAGTAGTGCATTTTCCAATCTTCCGTAGCTCTTAGTGCTGTATTTTAGAGAATAATCTCTCTAGGAAGTCATATTGTTTACTTCTTAGTTACGATGGCAACTATCTAAATGATAAATATAGCAAAAATACTTTAATTTGAAATCAAAATAATGAGAAAGTTCTCTTATGAAATGAGTATATAATACAGACCAACATAGTATACAATTAGCTTTATTTGGACATTGCATGACATTTAATAAATTATACTTACTGTCAGCTGGGATTGTAGAATACAATGACTGCATCTCTGCAGAGGGGTAAGACCCTGCCCACCAGCATGTCTCCTGAACATACAAGTAACACTAAACAATCTAATGGTGAGGCTCTCATCCTGAAACTTTGTAGAGCGGTAAAACTCCCCCAATGAGTGTCTTGGATATGACACTAAACAATCTGATGGTGTGGCTCTCGTCCTGAAGCTTTGTAGAGAGGTAAAACTCCCCCAACAAGTGTCCTGCATATGACACTAAACAATCTAATAATGAGGCTTCAGTCTTGGATATTTGGTAAATGTGAAGTACCCTTTCATTGCCATTGCTCCCAGGTTCACTCTGACCTGGAGTTGCACCTTGATAGAGTCCTATTTATGGGTCAAATAGAACAAACTATGTGCAAACAAATGACAAATGTTAAATTGTGACTATGAAATAGCAATACTTGAAATCATTTAGCTGTGTGCAAAAAAAGCTTTGGCTCGTTTAAGAATGTTATCCACAAAATGTGTTTACAAATCCTATATATTTTGATATATAAATGGATAAAGAGGATTTGGCATTAAATAACCTATAATGATTGATATGCCATAAAATCCAACCAAACCAAATCATATATGTTTAATATATGTGTATAAACAGGATTTGGCATTAAATAACCTACAATATTCAAATGGATCCTCACCTAATTTGGATTAGATCTGCCAATGGACAAGAGAAGCAGATTTCAGATATTTGAAACTGATATTTTGACAGATCAGAGTGCAACTGACAGAAAGCTAAAAGCCGAATAAATATCTTTAGATAATTGAAAAAAATTATGGAACATTGAAGTGACAGTCGTCCTAATCATGGCCAGAGCTCTGGAAATGGTCCCAAAGGGCTAAGCACAGAATCTAAAAACTTGGAGATTGTAGAAAGGATTGAGATAATATATATGTCAGCCTTCCTAAGATATGAGTGTTCTGCAATTTTGTGGAGACTTGCTGTTACTTGATCTATAGTGAAGGCTACCAGTTACTACTGATGAAAAATCTTGACAATGAATAGGAAAAATAGAAAGAATAATTATAGGAATAACAAAAAAAAATAAGAATAGAGACAATAATGATTAGAATGATAGGAATAAAAAATATATGGATTGGAATGATGAGAAAGAATAAGGTATGAACTCCTTATCCTTGTCATCTATGGGTTAAATATTGACACTTGTTCTTTTACAAGGGTGGCTTTGGCATTTGATAACTTGTAAAAGTTGATATGTCATTAAACAAAGAAACTAAACCAAAGAATGATAATAATAGGAATAACAGAAAAGAATATGAATGGGAATAATAAGTGTTAGAATAATAGTTAGATTAAAAGGAAAGAATTGGAATAATTATGAAAGAAATACTAGTGTGAGTCCAAAGTTTTGCAATATTTTGGTGTGTGCTAGTTTTTGGTGTGTGTATCCTATTAGTGAAGCAGTTATGGCTATAGAAGATACCTGCTGTAGTTTGTAGTATTGTGGTAGTCGATGCATTGATATGTGTATTGCTTCAGTCCATGTGTGATTTGAAAACCACACAGAGGAGTGTGAATTTATGCTTTACAAGTACAAACTTGCAGAAGTAATAAAAAACATTTGTTGTGTGAGTGATGAAGGCACTGCTGATCAGAGTACAGTACCAAAAATTTTGCTTTGGTTGCAAGAACCTTAATGATTAAGAAAGCCTAAAACCATAGATTCCAAAGCTATGCTCCAAGCCATAGATTCCAAATCTGGCTTGTACCACTTGGAGTGTATTAGGTGAGTTCACCATCTTACAGGTGGCCGGTGTGGTTCATTCCCTTCATAACCTCAGCAAAAGCATCCAGATCAGCTGATTCGTACCTCAAATTACCAAAACATTGCAAAACTTTTGAATCACCCTAATATATAAAAGATCCATTTAAGTTTTGTTTTTTGTTTTTTTCTTACAGCTGTTCTGTTGAATTTGGACAACAAGTTCTCAGGGCCGAGGGTCTTGTAAAGCTGGTTGAAATGACAAAAGAAGATGCCGTTTACTCTGAAAATGCTCTCTGCATTCTTATCTATCTCAGCCACCATAGTTTCATCCGCCCTTTAATGGGTAGTTCCGATGTCATTCAGACCCTCCAGTCCAAATTTGAATCGGAGATTCCTATGCACCTCTACTCAAAGATTCTGAATTCTTTCTGCCTTTTTTCCAACGAGGCCATAAATCGAGTAAAGCTGAGACAGTTTGGAATCCTTAAGATTCTGCTTAATGCACTACAGGACCAGCGCTATGCACTGTTGCACAACCGAATCATCAGTGCATTTGTTAACTTTTTGTATGACGATAACAGCTTTGATTTGCTTCTTGAGAATGGGCTTGTCCCTGTGCTCTTTGTCCATCTCCAGCGCTGTGCTGGTTTCTCTTTTAAGCTACCAAACAGGGAACCATTTGTGGAATCTTTAATTGAAGCAGCAATGAATTGTGATAATGGTGAAAATGCTGATACACAGGAATCCAAATGTACTGAGCAGTCTAAGATCAAGAGTAGTGAAACTGGCCAGGAGTCTAAGCCTGGAGAAAACTCTAAACAAGGTTTAATTGGCAAGGTTCAAAGCACTACTGACTGTGACAAATTCTCAAGTAATGGTCCAGTATTAGCTTCAAATAAGGATGTTAATGCAAGTAAATTTGAACAGCAAGAAGCACTAGCATCTACATCCACACAAAAGCAACACTTCTCAGCTAGTGATGAATCTACTAATGAAAATAGAGCTTCCTCTTCATCAACAAAAAAAAACATCTTCCAAGTAAGTGAAACACAGAATTCCAATGTGTCTAACTCAGTTGATACTGGCAAACTACCCCAGACACCAAGCAGACAAGGGCAAACTCCAAAGAGAAAACGAGAGCCTGAAGTCTTTCACAAATCATCTAAAAAATATCGCCTGTCATTAGATATTGAGAGTGACATGCTGAAGGAACCAGCTATTTTGAGCCTTGAAGTTCCGCGCACTCACAACTTAAGCCTGTTTGGTGCTGAGACTGTAGCAAACATAGTAGATATGTCAACCTCTACAGTATTATCACATGTCAGCAAAAGTTCATCTTCAGAGCCCTTGGAAAATCATGCTACAGAGATCGTAGCTTTCCATGGCAGTTCTCTTTTGGAACCTTCTCAGGCAGAGTTAGCAGATACAGAAAGCAGTAGTTCAGATGTATTTGTATCTTTAAGGACTAAATGTAGCCTGAACCAGATAGAAGAAATCTTAAAAATGAAAGGTTTTTGTATTAAAACTGGATCCGAGATATTTGACGCAATTGAAGATGTTGATAATTATGATGATGATGCCGAAGATGATAAGTTCTTAGAGAATGAACAAAAACATCTTTATTGCATTGACAGTCCTTCTTATCCGAATAATATCACCTGGCAAACAGAAGATTCGACATTGAATTCTTTAGCCTTTGTCAATGAAATAAATAGTAACAGCAGTCAGTATTTAAGTCCATTGAACAATGCTTCATATTGTTCTCCTGACCGAAAGCCGACCAACAGCCCACAAGAGAAAGACTTCAGTTCAGAGAACAGTTATAGCAGTGAAGAAGAAATGCAAATGGAGGATAGCTGTGAGGCTCTATGTAAATGTAATGATGATATACCAGTTAATAATTGTCAGATATCAGCTGCTGCAACCCGTCACTTTAAAAAAAACACAGGTTCCAATACCGCAAAAAAAAATTCAAAGGCTGAAAATGAATCTAACTTGGCTAACCGGACGACTGAAGATAACATTCTTATTCTATTGTCTCATATTTCCCAAAAAGAGAATCCAACAAAGTACCTTGCAAATATGGAGAGCTTTTTATGCCTTTTACGCTACATTGGACATGTTCCACTTGCCTTCCCTAGAAGTGTGCGCATTCTAGGTCGTGTTGTTAGCAACTTGTTCTGCCTCGAGTCTCTCCTGGGTTTCATGGCACCAGCATTAATATTCTTAGAACTGATGACATCTTGGAACCACCGAATTTGTGAAGCTCGGTGTCACAGCCACATGTTTTGGACACCACCTAGGGCAACTTGGGTAAATATTGGCAGTGCTTTTTCCATTAGCTCTTGTATCAAGGGCTCAGATGATCTTTTAAAAGCAGGGCAGTTAATACTGAATGAGTTTGGTGTTGTGGCTGAGATTAATTTTGGTACTTGCCTATTGGCACAACATTTAATGAAGGAGACGCCACAACAGAATTATGTCATTGCCTGTCTACCATTTCTTTGCAGGTAAGTAATGCCTGACGAGGCAAACAATTTTTCTTGGAGATATATAATAAATCCTTTTTTTTTTTTTTTTTTTTTTTTTTTTTTAAAGCATACACATTTATTTTCTGGAAGTATTGGAGTGTCTCTACTTTTCTCCCTAACTTTCTATTCTTTTCTTTCACTCACTAGCCCAGTCGGCTGGGGCTGCAGAATACAGTGACTGCATCTCTGCAGAGGGCTAAGATCCCCCACCAATGAGTGTCTTGATTATGACAGTAAACAACCTGATGGTGAGGCTCCAGCCTTGAAGATTTGGGGAATGTAGAGTACCCCTTCATTGCCATTGCTCTCAGATCCCCTCTGACCCGGAGTGGTAGTACTTGATAGTGTTCCTATCTATGGGTCAGATAGAACAAACTGTGTGCTAACAAATGACTAATGTTAAATCGTGACTATTATATAGCAATACTTGAAACCATTTTAGCTATGTGCAAAAAATCATATATATTTATTTACTATATATGTATAAAGAAGATTGGCATTAAATCGCCTACGATGGTTGATATGCCATAAAACCAAAACAAATTTAACCAAACTCTCACTCACTCAGTACTTTTGTATGTCTGCCTTGCTTACTTGCTCTTATATTCTTTCCTTATCTGTCCTACTCACTCTCTCTCTACTTTTCTATTATGTTCATTCCCCCCCCCTCTCTCTCCAAAATTATGTTGTAGAAAAGTTAGATTGTCCCTTGAATTCCATGCTCCTGCTTTAAAATTCAATTGTACTTCTCCTAGATTGGTTGTGAGCCAAGATTATAATTTTACTCATAAATGTATTAATTAACAAATATTTAAGAAAAAGCTTAATATTAGGCTGCAAATTTATTATTATCTACTTCCCTGAAGGTTCAGTTTTAATTACTAGAATAGTATATACTGTTATGTTAATTCTGAAATATAAATATTATTTTTGTTGTGTCAGCTGTCTGCCATCCCAGTAAACTTTTGTGACGGTGCCTAAAATATTTATCCCAGTACAGGAGTTTATTTTACGCACGTGTGAAGTCTGGGCAGTCTGGCACTTGATCCCTCGCAAAATAAGTCCTAAGATTCCGGGGGGGGGGGCATTTAACTTCTTGTTGGCTCAGTATAATTGGTTGGTGTATCCTAATTCACTACTATTTTTCCATTAACATTCAGGTGTATAAAACAATTTGGTGTTAAAGGTATGAACCTGATATCTGAGGAACATCTATACATCAGGAGTCTTGAATTGATTGACCTCTGTATTTCTGATAACAGGTTCAACAACTCATAGTCAATTCTGGATCTCCCAAATGCATTAAAGAGACTGATTTTTATTGATTTAATTGTACACTCCTGCTCACTTCCCATCCATAGCAAATTGAGTAGCAATTTTATATGCTTGATGGTTGAGCTTACAATTTACTATTTAAGTGAACATCATAAATGTTTTTTTGCCTAAAGCAGCATTGAATGGTTTAGAATTATCACTATATATGTGTCTTGGAATGCCATAAATGTTGGTGAAACATTAGGGCCTGTACAAAGGACATAATGCTCATATCTGGCAAAATTTCAATGTGCACTGCTTGTATTTTCAAGCAGGTAAATATCAACAAGTATGTTTTTATTGTTTTCTTTCCTTTTCCAACACATTGTTACATATTGACCCTCGACCGAGCTGTCAATCAAGAGATGCACCTGTGTAAATAAGCGGAAAGCCAGCGGGCGTCAAACAAAGATATAACCAGGTGCCAAACAAAGATATAACCAGGTGCCACAGACAGCTTGGGTCAGTTCCAGTTGCAGTTGGAGATAGGATGCCAGCGGAGTGAGAACCAGCTCGAGACAGAGGGCTTGGGCTCTCGGTGACCCACGGTTGAGCAGCCCAGCCAGAATGTGAAAGAAGTGCTGCTATGGTCAGAAGAACTTGGGGTCAATATGTAGCAGTCTGTCCCTGTCTCCAACTCACCTCTCTCACACAACCAACATCAACCCTTTCGAGAATAAAGTGTGAGAGATATATTTTTATAAAGAAGTGTATTCGTTTGTTCATTGAAGTTCGTCATTATGTTTGATTATGTTTCCGCTTATATTTGTATATGTATGTGGCTATACAACAATATGTGGCTGGTGTAGTCAACACCAGTATGCTGAAATGGGTTTATTAAGTTCACTCTATGTTTTGGTTGGTTGGTTAGTGAGTCTTGGATATCTAAATGCCAAACTATTATAACATTTACAGATTTAACATTCAGACCACACTGACTTGATTGCTTGTCTAGCTCAGGTGATCCAGTATCCAGACAATCTCATCTTGGTCAAGGTTGCACCAACCCCCAAGTGTCTACACTAAAAGTGAGCATCTTTAATAATCAAATTTGTCAAGGGGTGATCGCTTCCCAATAATATTGAGTATTTTACTTCCAGTTCAAATCTGGCTACCTTGGGTAGTCTTCTATCCTCTCGAAGAACTCCATTTTTATCCAAGAAGATAGTTAGATCCTAAACTAATTTGGGAACTTCATCTTTATGTGTATCTTCCAAATATTTCAACTCTTTCTCAAATACCTCTTTCTGCATGGACTTGATCATCCTCATCATTTTGTCGTGCCATCAGCATGGATATTCCTGACCCTCTCTCGCCACCCCTCCCTATCGTTCATTGCTTCCAGCAGGTCTTCAGGGTTACACCCCGTATCCACACATAACTGCTGTATGTAGGTTCGACCTGGTCGCCCTGCTTTTGCTTGGCCATGTGAAGGGGTCCATAGGAGTACATCACTTATGTGTTCGTTCCTACTTCTCAAGCAATGTCCTCCATGTCTGGTTCATCTATCTTTGATAGTTTTCACAATGGGTGGTAGGTGGCCATATAACTGCTGCTTTGTGGGATGTTGCCTCCAGGACTTGTTCAATATTGCTCACACCATTCTTGTGTAATCTCGTCAAGCTTTTTCTCCATCTGTTTAATTAGTGTCCATGTAGTGCGTCCATATAGCAGTATCGACACGCCCACAGCTTGGAAGAAACTGCATTTCATTTTATCGGTCAGCTTTGACTTCCATATGACCGATAGCCTTTCGATAACTGTCCATGCCTTCGATAACTGTCAATGTTTGTCTCGGTTGATGAGACACTGCTTCCTAGGTAGGTGAACTTGTCAACTAGTTTCAGAGAGCTACCGTTTAGTGTGGAAATGTCGCCTGATTAAAGCTATGTCATCGGCATAGTTGGCATCGGTAATTGTTTTTGCGGGGTACCTTCTGCTGCTTTTCTTTGCTAGCTTGAAACCGTTTTCTTTGATTTTTATCAATCGATGTTCTAAGCACATAGTCTAGACAAGAGGTATGGGACTAGTGTGTCTCCCTGCAGTACTCCTGCTACAATGCCGAAATGGTCTGTGTCTCCATCTGGTGAACGTACTTTCACTTTGGTGTTTCTATAGAGAATCATTATGGCTGCAACAGTTTCTTTTGGTAAGCCATGTGTGAGTAGAATTTGCTCCCCCTCTGTGAATGGAATCAAAGACCTTGGTAAAGTCGACAAATAATATTGTTGCCTGTAGGTTTTTTTCCCATACGCCTTCAAGAATTCTACTTGTGAGGTTGTGGATCTATTTCTCCAGAAGCCGTTTTGGTTCTTCCTGAGAATGTTGTCAATTTTGGGTTCTATGTGGTTGCATTGTAGGGCATTGTATATTTTGGCTGCTATGGATGTAAGTGTTATACCTCTGTAGTTCTTGGCTAATCCGAGGCCTCCCTTTTTAGGGAAAGAGAGGATGCATCCCTTCATCCATCTGTCTATTGGGTTTTGATTATAAACTGCATTATGGTGTCGGAGCAGTATGTCATCAAATTGTCTAGTTTTCCATACTTCTGGGGGAATTTCATCAAGTCCTGCGGCTTCTCTGTTTTTAATTTTTCTATGTACTGAGTCGAGTTCTTCTAGAGTAAACGGTCCTAGTCTGATGTCTAATTGCTTACTAATAATTCTCGTGATTGGTTCATGTGTAACTTTTGGTGGGTTTCCCAGTAGATTCTCAAAATCCTGTTTCCACAGTTTTATTCGTTCTTGCTGGTTGATAGCTTTTAGTTTAGCTTTAGCAGTGCTCTTCCTTCTGCTCACTCTGTTTATCGTTTGCCATGTTATCCTAGATTGCCTATCTTCCACTGAGTCTCTAATCTTATCTATCTGGTTTTGTATGTATTCTATCTGTTCTTGTAGATATATATTTGCTAATTTATTTTGTGCCTTTTTAGTTTCAGGGCATTTGTGTTAGTTGGGTTCTTCCTATTGCATTTGGAGACAGTTTTCACATCTGCACGTTTTTCTTTCACTGCTAATGTCTCCCATGAGACTCTAGATTTAGTTCTATGTTTTGTAGGTATGTATTCCGCTGCCGCTTCTAAGTGGGTGTTGACAAAATTCTCATATTCATCATTCAGAGTATGTGTTTCTGTCTTCTCCTGTAGTGCATCGAATTCATTTCTTAATGATATCACATATTTATCTCTAATATCCTCTTTATTAAGAAGGGCCCAGTCATAATGTATGGTGGTTGTTGTTCAGGAGGCATTCTTTCGTAGGCTCAGTCGTATTTTTGCCGTGACAATTCGGTGATTGGAGGACACACCCTCAAATGCACTATTTTTCCATTTCTTGTTTATAAAGACGTAAGTCTATCTGTGCTTTAGTATTGTTTGCATATGTGTAGATCCATAGTTTTCCCTCCCTTTTTTGAAAGTTACTATTGAGGCATGTTAATCTATTTTCTATTGTGAAATCTGTTAGATGTTGTCCATTTCTGGTTGACAAGTTGTGTAGGCTGTATTTGTGGTTTCCGTTTTTCCCGATTTGGGCATTCATGTCTCTGCCAATGACAAGAACATTGTCTTTCAGGATGCTACGCACAAGAGAGGATAGCTCATCATAGAAGGCAATGATTTCAGTTTCTTCACTAACATTAGTAGGGCTGTAGCTGGAGATGATTGTTACACTGGGGTTGCCATTAAAAGTAGCTACCATCATCCTTGGGTGTATTTTTTCTATGCTATTTAGTGATTTTAGGGCTTGTGGTCTTATAAACATACCTACTCCTCCTATCATGGCATTGACAGTTTTTTCCATGCTGATGCAGTGGCTAGCATACATCCATTGCCAGTATCATGATATTTTATATCCTCGCTATGTGTGTATCTGTGTTCTTGAATCCATATTATGTCTGTTATGATCTATGGCAGATACAGTAAGCTCCTGTAGTTGTCCTATTCTATTTAAGGTTCTATCGTGTGTTTGCATTTTAGTAATTTTTGTTGTTTGAGCTCTGTTGCTGATTTTTCAAACACTGTGGCCTGGGCTCCAACCTCAGCAGGACGCGCCCCTTTTTTACCCACACGAAGAGTGATGCGGTTTGGACATGTGGTTTGAGTGGGGGTCATGTTTATCTTTCAATGGCTGTTTTTATTCTCATCTACAGAAGCCACCCTTATAGATGAGCTGCAGTAGTTCCTCGTTCAAACTAATCAATCCTCTCCAATGAACCATAGGGTTCATACACCCAGGACCATGTTAGGCATTGTGTTGAGCTGTCAGAGGGTTTACTGCTTGCCTTTACGTCCACCACACTGCTTCCCATGGATTCCGTGAATTTTTTTGGGGGGGGGGAGTAGGAGGTTAGAGGCATTTAAAGAGGGGTCTGATTTTTATTTTTAAGTTTGAACTTAGTTAAAGTCCACGTCTATTTTTATTTTTTCATGTTTCATAGCATCTTATTGGCATTCTATTTTATAGGTTCTTGGTTTCTAATAGTGTTAGTTTCTTTGACCAGGTTCAATATTGATTTGGATTTACGGTAAAATTGCCTTTACATTTAAGACACAGGTAGTATACAGCAGTGATTTTATGAAGAAAGTACAATCATTTTTTTAGATAAAATCATTCATGCATTTTAAATGAAAGTATAGTGAACAACAATGTTACTGACCAGTTTTTGACCCTTGTCTTTGGGTGGAATATGGGCCTTCTTTTCTAGTATAGACTTAATCAAATACAACTTTGCATTCATTTTGTGGTCTCTGTAATTTGTTCACTTTCTGAACTTATTTATAAATCCAAACACAAGTGCTGTTGAATTACATAATTTGGTGAAAGTAGAAAATCTCTGAACATCTATTATTAAGGTTGTATTCACTCTATCAGAAGTGGTGAAATATAACTCTGACCCCACTGCATCTTTAGCCTCTGAACTCACACACTCCAGATTACTGCTAGGCTAAAAGCTAGAGCCTTTTGTTAGCCACAGTGGGCCATGTTACCAGAACTCCAATTTATTTACGAACTGGTAGATGTCAACTCCTCACGAAATCATGTCAGCAGGGTTTTTAGATGAGAGTATGTATTTAAATTTTATCCCTTTTTTTATGATTCTTCTCAAGGTGACTCTTCATATCTTGTATATCCTTAAGCCAGTTTCTCACAATTGAATTTTTGGTTTTGGTCCTTTACTCAGCAACCAGAATAATACAACTTGTGCATCCACCTTAATGCTGCATATATTTTTAATCATAGCATCTGAGTACAATTTTAAAATTGTGGACAACGGCTATGAAAACTGCCATCAATTCCATTGTAGGAATAGGTTTTGGTTTTAATGGTGCCACTTTGCCTTTGGCAAACAAAATGTGCGATTTTCCTCCTTGCACAGCATAAATAACAAAACCATAAACATATGGCGAGGCATCACAGAAAATATAAAGCTTCAAGGGTTCTTCTGTGTTAACAGCTTCACATGAAAATTAGATGTCAGACAGTTTAGACAGATCCTTTGCTCAAGCAGACTATGCTTTTATTGTATCCTTGGGTACTTCCTGATCCGAGTTTGATTTCATAAGCCAAAGCTTCCTTAAAATTAACTTCAACCTTATGGTAACAGGTACATATAATGACAATGGATCAAAAATCCTTGCTGACTGCACTAATATCTCTCTCTTTGTCTTTACATTCTTATTTTATCTTTACATTCCATCTTTGTCGCTGCCATCATATTATTAAAGAATAATTATATCCTAATATCTTTTCACAATCTTCATCATGTTGAGAGATGATATTTTTCTTAACCATAATTGACTTAAGCTCCTCACTATTAATGTTACAAGAGCATACATTAAAATCGACCTCCCTAAGTCTGTCAGTGGTAATTTTGTTGATGATTGTTTGTTTGATGTAGATTATTTACATAAAGGTTATTTTTTAAGATTTCGGTGTATTTGTCAGGCTTGTACTGTTCTACATGGTATTTCAAGATGTAATTTAGAATAAATGGACTGGTAGTTAGCTCAAAAATCAAGGTGTTATACCTGTAACATATAAGTTCACCTCCCTCTTTCATGAAGAAGCAGAACCTATTCTTGTCTTCCACTCCCTTGGGCTTGATCATTAGAAAGGCTTTTCTTATGTTTCCTAGAATAGCATTCTTATTGGTTTTAAATCTCCGTAATATTTATATCATATCATTGATCTGATTTTCTCTTGTATAGGCAGCCTCATTCAATGAGTACTTTCCCTCTGTCTTTAACAAGCAGTTAAAAACTGGTCTTATTTTCGTGGTTGCATGAGATTTTGTTTTGAACACCAGTCTATGAGGAATCCAAATAAATTTTCTGTACTCCTCTGGGAATACACAAATTCTCTCAATGATGCTTTCATGCTGTTATTGTGAGTATATCTCATTGTATTCTTTGTGCAGGTTCTTTCATTCTAGTGACTCCATTATTCTATGCAACACAGCAAGGGCCACTTTGTAGTTAGAAGAAACAGAATTAATTTTGTCCTTATACCACAGTAAATCTACATAATATTCATTGTCTCTGAACTCTATAGAATTTCTGAATACTTCTATTTTCTTTTTGTCATACTGACTTGTATCTACTTCATACCTACTACATTTCTTTCAACAAGAGACATATCAAATTAGTCAGTCTGGTATATTATCTCGGTAAGTTTCTCTAGGTTTTAATATGATTTTAACTTGTTGCTCTGGACCTTTAACCAACTTCTTTAACTATTGTGACTAACTATAATCTTAAATTTCATGGGTTTCCTATGGTGATCATATAAAGAAATAATTAACATTTGTAAATGGCACTAATCCACTGTATAACTCCCACTCTGATCCATTCATACACTTAACTAGTTAAGCAGAATGCATGAACTGGAATATATTGATACCTAAGATGTCAATTTTACCCTGTATATTTCTCAAAAGGGACGACTTTTCATTTAACTTGTTTATATTTCCCACAATTGAATCCAAGTCATCAACTCTCAGCTTGATATCAAAGTCACTATCTAATAATACAGGCAAAGGGAGTTATCTGCCCTTCTCTATTTCAATATCGAAAGTAACTTGGGAAAATTGTCTTTCAGCTACACCAAGATAGGTTTTAACTTGATAATTTCCCTTTATTAAAACCTTGTCAAGACATTTTAACCATTTAATTACTTTGTTTGAGAAGTATGAATATTGTCTACCAGTGTCTACCAAGCAGTTAACTAACATTTTCTCTTTACTCCATTGAATAGGTAATCTTACTATGGGTAATAGATAATTATTTTCACCACTGGTGTTGGCACACACAAGTATGTTGTCCAGTGACTTCAGTTTTTTCCCCACCTTGCTGTTATGTGTTTTTTAGAGGGACAATTGTTACAAGGATAGGATTACCTAGCTTGGTGTTCGGGGTATTTATTTATATTATGACCCCCACTTGCACATTTTAAACATAAGTGCATTAAATTACATTGCTCTGTTCTAGCTCTAGTACTGGAGAACCTTTCGTTGTATAACCATAATACAACTATACTTATACAAATATATATATATATATATATATGCAGAAACATAGTCAACAATAATAACGAACTTCAATGAACGAACGAACACACTTCTTTATAAAAATATACCTCTCACACTTTATTCTCAAAAGGGTTGATGTTTCTTGTGTGTGAGAGGTGAGTTGGAGACAGGGACAGACTGCTACATATTGACCCCAAGTTCTTCTGACCATAGCAGCACTTCTTTCTCATTCTGGCTGGGCTGCTTAACTGTGGATCACTGAGGACCCAAAACCCTCAGTCTGCAAGCTGGCTCTCTCTCCGGCATCTTGTCCCCAACTGACTCCAACTGGAACTGACTGCCCAACCAAAGCTGTCTGTGGCACCTGGTTATATAATTGTCTCACGCCCACCTGCTTCCTGGGGGCGTACGCATCTGCCACCGCCACCGAATTCACCCACAGGTCAAGGTGATATTCCGATATCTTCGACCAGATGCACCTATTTTGCTATTCTTCCGCTTATTTACACAGGTGCATCTCTTGATTGACAGCTCAGTCGAGGGTCAATATATAACACTTTTACACTTAATCATATGATGTCCCTGTCTAGCACATAATTTAAAATATGGACGATTTGAACTGGTTTAGAAATTCTGTAAGGCTGCCACAGAATCTTGGTTTTCAGCACTGTCATTGTTATTCTTAGAGTTTCCATGAGGATTAACTCTTTTCGTCTTAGCAATTGTCCTTATAGCTTTGTTGCTATGTTCAAATATGTTGTTGAGTAATTATTACCCGCATGATGTATTACTTTGCACCTAAAATTATGAGGAAGTCTCTCAAAGACAATATGACTGACTAGTCTCAATCCTGATGAATTATCCTAAAAAAATCCAACCCATGAGAAGTTTTAAGTTTGGCCAAATCTGCAGACTTCAGCCAAATATTGCTTTACATTCACAAATTTGTTGTCATATTTAAGTTGAGTTGTTAGAATCTTCTTAAATATTTCATTAACTATATGCAGCACATCCAGGAATTCATTATTCAATAAGTCTATAGCAACATTAAAATTTTCATCTTCTAGGGTTAAATGGGACACTAACAGTAGCATATACCCAGTCAAATAGCTTTTCAAAATTGCCAATTTGGCTCTATCAGACTGTACATTGTGTACACAATTATGGAATTAAGTCAAAAATTTTAAAACTCAAATTTGGAAGGTTCCACACCACAAAAAATGCTACACTGCAATCTTGGCAGAGATATAACCTCCCTATTATTAAGAGAATTCCCGTTATTAAAATTCTCTTGAGAGCTATCATTTTCGGCTGTTGCATGGGGAGTTTAAATTTTTTTCATTCATTACAGCTAAGCACATATTAACATCATGTTCATATAAGCTATTGACTTTTAATTCTATAACACTGGTTTACAAAAATAAATTTTTGGTCTGAGGCAAGAATGGGGATAGGTGTTTTTTGTTAATTTAGGTGTGCTGAATTCAAATTTATAAATAGTTTTGCTCTATCACCTCTAGTTTTCTGACTTTTAAATAGTTTCATTTTAGTATAAGCAGAGAATATATGTGCATATTTCAAGAGTTACAGCAGCTTATAACAGATAAAACAGGATAGATAAGGAACACTGATTGAATCAATATACTTGGATGACACAATTACACAATTCATAGTACCACAGACAGTGAAAAGTGTGTTTTCTTACAAGATCTGGTGTATTTTGCCTCCAGGATGTCACGCAAGAGCATCCAGCAGAAGTCTCCCATCATGCCGGGGTTCCATTTGCCTTGATAGTTGCTCTCAATCTTTGTAATTTCTTAGTGGAATCTTTCTCCATGCTCATCACTCACTACTCCAAGGTCTGGCTTTAAGAAGTTGAAGTGGGAATGGAGAAAATGAATCTTGAGTAACATTCAGCACCCCATATCCTCGTAAGACTTTAGCAACTTTTCAATACAGGCTTTGTAATCTGGTACGCGTGTGTTACCAAGGAAGCCACTACAGACTGACTTGAATGCTTCCCATGCTCTCAGTTCCTTTAAGTTAAGAAGCTCCTCAAAATCAGTATCCTTCAGCACTTCTTGGATCTGAGGTCCGACAAAGATGCCCTCTTTGAGCTTAGCAGCACTAAGACCTGGGAACTCAGTAGATAAGTGTTGGAAGGCAGCACCATTTTTGTGCAACGCCGTCATGAAATTCTTCATCAAACCAAGCTTGATGTGAAGAGGAGGAAGAAGCACCTTATTCATGTCCACCAGAGGATTCTCCTTGAGGCTGTGTTCGCTGGGAACAAAAGTGCTTCTAGACCCCCAGTCTTTCTACTTGTAATGCTGGGATACAGTTCGACTATCCCAGAGACAGAGAAAACAACAGTACTTTGTGAAGCCCGCTTGCATACTCATAAGATGACCAATGACCTTATTTGTTCCGATTCCTGAAACTGGTGATCCTTACATCTTCCGGGATTAGGTTCCACTGTTTAAGCCAAGAGGCCAAGAGCTCTGACTGCTGTTTTGACAGATACAAATCACAAGCAAGATCATTCAGGTCTTCTTGCGTGATCCAGTGTGGCTCATTGCCACTTGTTCCTGAATATGTAGACTCAATATCTTCCAAAGATATTGACTCAGCAGAATCCTCCCTTGAAGGCATTTCTTCATCTGATGAGAAAAGAAGATCCTTATTTACTGGAGGTGTGGGTACAGGAAGATCATCTGAATGGGGAATGGGTCTTATAGCAGATCAAAGGTTGGGATATTTGATCTTTTTACTAGAAGATGCATTGAAACAAGTTATATTAGTTAAACAAAAATAACAATCATCTGCGTGGTTTCGCGGCTCTCTCCAAACCACTGGGACTGCAAAGTTGAAAGGCCACTTTCTTGCCATTAAACCATGCAGTTAGTCCATTGTAAAAGGGTTTACAACAGATGTGTGGAGCCCAAGACTTGTCCTGATCACCAATTTTACAGTCAAAATAGTGAAAGTAGGCGGAGGGAAGTGATGGTTCGACGCTGTACAACTGTTGTGAAGTCCCCACACACGTAGCAGAAAGAATTGGCCTTGTTGAGGCATCCTCGACATTTTGATATGCTTGAAGCCATTGGAGAATCTGAAAATATAACAAAGTAAAACTAAATGTGCATTTGAAAATGTAATACTAATATTTAGTAACCCAAAAGATGTGTAACACGATAGTTGAGGGACACCAACCTCCTGCGCCCAATGCGAGACAACCTCTTCCAATGACTGCCAGAGTGTGGATTGAGACCTGCTGCCTTAACTGTCAAAATCCGTCTTGATATATAACTATTGTCACGTGGTGTCCCACTGAGAAGATAGAAATAAGATTACTATTATTCCCAGTGCGTGAATTAACAGTAGCAAGCCGTCAAAGTAAAGAATGTGGGTCAGAGGGGAGACCCACAGATGTTTATACTCTGTGACCTTACTCGGGTCGCCTCACACGGGAAGGAAGAAGGTAGAAGCCAAATGATTGGCTGGGACCCTAAAACGGAAGTGGCACCTTCTTCCCATCAGCGGAAAAAGGAAAATAAGAAAGTTCATTGTTGGACAGGATTCGTGGCGGACGGAACTAAAGCCAAGCACTCCGGGTAAAAGAAGACGAAAAAAATATCTCGGACATGAAGGAGCCATTTCTTCAAGCCAGTACTAAAAATAGCATAAAGTCTATTAGCCCATAAAAGAGGAAATATTCTCCACAGGAACCCATCGAAATAAGATAAGTAAACTTTGGGACTGTTTCTCCTTATACCCAATTATATATACTCTCTCTCTCTCAAGTTGAAGAATGACTGAAAATGAAAGAAAAGAAGAAAGACATTGGTGTTCACACACTATTCATTTATAATATATTTGATACATTGAAGGTGTATATTGATATATTTTAATGTTCCCATGTGCTCGAAGTTGTTATTTGCAGCTTCTGCTACGAATTTGTTATTTCATGTTTCTTTTTCAGCTTCTATTCGCCTTATGATATGCTCGCTTAAAATTGTCCTATAAATTCCTTTAAAATATCACACGGGAAACCGGAATTGCTGACTACTATAATTAATATTATTACGTCTAAACTTAGAGGTCCATATCTTCCATTGTTCTAGGGGAGGAAGACTAGTGGCCTTGGTGGGTGTGTGTATAGTGTGAAATTTGGAACCCCTTGCCAGCGGCGGTCAGTCTAGCCATAAATCAATCCCCCACATAATATGCCAGCTCTTATGTGCCCGAGAAAAAACTCTGAATTAGGACTTATTCTACGAGGAATCAAGTACCAGTCTGCCCTGTCTTCACACGTGCGAAAATAAAGTCTCGTTTTGGGATTTTAATAGTTTCCCGTCACACTAATATATATATATATATATATATATATATATATAATGTAATGCTATCATTTACATTTAGTGCATAATAACTAAAAAATAAGCCATAAATCTCACAATATTAGAATTAACCCAGAATTCATATACGCAAATATTAATAAGGTATAATATTAAAGAGAGAAATGATGAATAAATACACCTGCAAATAACATTAATGAGGCATAATATTTAAACAGAGAAACAATATAATAGATGCACATTCAAATAACATTAATAACATTAACAAAACATAGTATTTAGTAGAGAAAGTGTTGGACATTTACTTATTTCTGTCAGATATTAAAACCAATTTTTTGTGTTTTTGTGGCAAGGGGGAGGTTCTCATTAGAGCAGAAAATATTTGTTATCCAGAAGACAAATTATAGCCAACAAAGTCTTTTTTTTTTTCTTGTTTCAACAGACAATTTTTAAGAACAAGCAAGGATAATTTTCAAGAATTCAAATGTGTTTTTGTTATTGTTTTGTGCAAAACAGCAGAAAAGTATTTTGTAATCCCACAGACAAATTTAACTAATAAAGGCAATATTTTTTTATCAATATTATGTGATACCTTTTGCTCCATATATGAATTTTGTTGAGTGTATTGTGTTTTTAAAAACAGTACAGTCTAATACTTTCCTTTTATTCAAAATTTTAAACAACCAGGGTTTTTTTTTTTTTTTTTTTTTTTTTTTTTTTGAGAAATATATTTCTGTAATTGTATTTCGTGTTATGCATGTATGAATTTTTTGTGGACAAGCAGTAAATATATTTGATGAATTCACTAAAGGTTGACCAGTTAATGTTTAAGTGTAACTTCTTAACATTTGATAGCTATAAGTTTGCAAAATAAGGTCTTCTTTGTTGGGCCCCATATATTTCACACATTAACGGATAGGCATTCATATAAAGAACTTAAAACAATACAATTGCACAAGCATATATTTGAAAAATAAAAAAGGTGGGTTGCAAACTTAAAGGCTTTGCAGCCAGATTATAATTAAAAAATTCACCTTATTTATTGAATAACCCTTTTAAAAATCAAATGAGACTTGTTCCTTAATTTGGTTTTAGTAAAAGGGATCTCTATCAAGTCTATTTCTAGTGAAATAAACATGAATTTCAGTAAGAGTTCTAATAATGTTACACAAATAAATAGCTGCAGTTTTAATTTTTTTTCTTATTATTAATCATTAAAGTAAAACTAAAGCAATCTGCTGTTATTCATATTTAAATTTTTTTTTTCCTTTAAGAACTTATGTGGTCATTTCTTTTGCATCAGTTGGAGATAAAATGGACATGTTTTGAAATTTTGTTGTGGATTTGTTTCCTTGAATTTTACAAAATTACATCACTACAGTAAAATTGAAAAAAGAATGGTACATTGTAAAATAACACTCACTTGATTTGTGTTGGATTTAAATTCAAAAGGTTGTTCAATATTTCTGATATAGGTCTAGGGGTGCCAGCAGACTTCAGTCTTTTTCTCTGACCAATTCTGACAGATTCCTCTGACCAACTCTCTCCCTCAGGCTTCCACTACTTTGGAAAAAACAGGAAGTTCTTGGTTATTTCTTGTTTCTTTGTTCCCTTTTTCCGCTTATTGTTTAGCCCCACAATTATTCAAGATTACTTTATTCAAACCCAGGGTTGGTCTACTGGCCCACCAAGCAGGTGGGTGAATTATTTCCTCCTTCCTTCTTGTTTATTTATTTATTTTTACATACCAGATGGATACATCTACACACAGATACACATGTACATATGTACCCATACCTGCTCATGTTGTAAAATACAGCTTGGCTCACAATATGAGACAAGGTAAAAATTCTCACTGTGCCGTAAAAAAAGTGATGTGCCGGAAGAGATTGACCTATGAACTGCATGATAGTTATTTCCGCTCGATGATGATCACACCTGCGATTCCGAAGATAGTGGATGTGACACATCCCAATGGCCAATAATCGAAAGAAATCGCGCAGGTGTGCTCGGCTGATAATATGGGACAAGGTGAAGGTCCCACTTCAATGATGCACCGGAAGAGAGTGACGAGTGAACTGCATGACAGTTATTTCCGCTCGACGACGATCACACAGGCCATTCCAAATGAGCGGAAGTAACACATCCCAATCGCCTGAGATCGGGAAGATTGCAGAGGCGTAGAGGCATGTCTTTATCTCTGCGTGGGAGTTTGAAGGTAATATAAGGCCGACGAATTGAACAGAAGAAGATAAAGAAAAAAGGATCCCGCTGTTCACGAAACCTCTCTCGTCGTCACACTGTGTGCGTTGTCTCGGCCATCGTCTCCTGACATCGAAAAGTTCAAGCCTCATCAACGAACGATCCTAATTCCTCTCCTGACTGCTCCTACTTCACACAAGTGTCCGTCAAGAAAATAAATATATATTGTTATATACAAATTCCGTGTTGTCGTTTGTTTGACCAGAGGGCGGAACATAACAATGCATCCACCATAATATGCATACACACACACACATACACTTGTCCAGTTGGCTGGGGCTGTGGAATAGACTGTTTCTCTGACGAGGAGTAAGACCCCCCAAGAGTGTCCTGGATATGACAGTAAAGAATCTGATGGGGAGGTTCCAGTAATGCTGGAGCTTTGGGAAATGCAGAGTTCCCCTTCATTGCTATTGCTCCCAAGTCTACTCTGGCCCAGAGTGGTAACACCAGATAGGGTCCTATCTATGGGTCAAATAGAACTAAACCAAGTACTTATGCTAACTGAATTGTTTGAAATAGGACTGTTTTGACATTTAAACTGCATTCTTATGCTAAACTAAATTGTTTGAAATGGAACTGTTTTTAAATGCTAAACTGAATTGTTTGAAATAGGACCGTTTTTGACATTGAAACTACTTACACTAAACTGAATTGTTTGAAACAGAACAGTTTTGACATTTAACTGTGTGTAAACAAAACTTATACTTATACTAAACTGAATTGTTTAAATTAGAATTGCTTGACTGAACTGAATTGCTTGAAATAGAAATGTTTTTGATGATTAAACTGTGTACTTATGCTAAACTGAATCATTTTAAATAAAACTTTATTTGTATAAAAATAGATTTGGTATTAAATAACCTACAAAGGTTGATATGCCATAAAACCAAACACACACACATAACACTATACTACCATGCCAAGGATCCATAGTGAGTTGAGTCAATTTTCTTTTTCTTTGTTTTTTGTTTTAGCAAGTTTTTACTGAAACGAAAATCAATTCTGACTCAATCCAATACTTGAAGGTGTGGTGATGTAATGTTTAGTCATAGAAAATTTGATTAGGCTGTTTGTATTTAACTTTGTGCTAATTTCATGATTTTATCTCTTCTTTCTCCTTCTATGAGTTAATAATTGGCAGACTGGTGTCTCAAGTCTTGTAGATTACCCAACGAATCTAGAAGGAAAAAATTAGAATTTAAAACTAAGGAAAATGAGGCTTCAGTCCATTAAAAAGAAAAACAGCTTGATACTGAAAACAAGCACTCTCACATGCATAGTGTGCCTATGTCTTTATACTCCAACCACCCTATCAGTGGAGCTCAGAATATACCATTGATATGCCATAAAATTCACAAATGATTCAAGCAAGAGATACTGGGTACTGCTCAAGAAGTAAAGACAAACTCATAAGCAATGTTCTCCTATGGACTCCTACACATGGACACACCAGTATTGGCCTACCAGCAAAAACTTCCATTCATCAGCTCTGTGGGGGCATTGAATGCTGTCTTGAGAACGAGCCAAGAGGGATGGCTGGCAAGGGAGAATTAAGGGAATCCATGCTGTTGGTATGCTTTCATGATGATGAGATAAATAGATGTGAATAAGATCAAACAAATAAATCAAATTTTGGCATTAAAAACCCATAAAGAGTTGATAGACCAGGTTTGCTTTATTTATTTAATGGCATATGTTCCACAAGAGGCTACAGAAGCTTTCCATCTACTTTGATAGAGAAATTAAGTTTGGATTTGAAAAAAAGCTAATCCCTATTGCTTAGAATTTTTTCTTTTGTGTCTCATGAAGAAAAAGTGAATTATTTTGGATTTTTCCTGGTGATTCATTTATTTTTTGTTTTTGTTTCTTTTCTTTTCTCTACAAAGCTTGGACTGTTAAATTCAGAAATGAGAAAGTGATTGGTTGGTTGGGTTTTATGCCATATCAACCTTTGTAGGTTATTTAATGCCAAATCTTGTTATATGAATATTAAGTATATATGGCTTGTAAGCAAATACAGTTGAATAGTCAAACAGCTCCTCTTCTAACAATTCAATTTAATGCGAGTCATTTTTTTCACTCACAGTATAATGTCAAGTGTTTAAATGTATTTGACCCATGGATAGGACCCTGTCAGTGTGAAACTGGGAGCAATGGCAATGAAAGGGTACTCCACATTCCCTAAATTTCCATTTAGGGTGATATCCAGGAGACTTGTTGGGGGAGGAATCTCACCCCTCTGTAGAGATGCAGTCGGTGGATTCTACAGCCCCAGTTGACTGGGGTCAAGAAAGTGAGAATTGTCTTGTTTAGGAGTCAGCTAGAGGGTGACACAAGTTAGAGATAAGTGTTTTACCTTTTACTGAAGATAACGATGCACAACTGTATAACTTTTCCTCTGAGAAACTAACTCTTTTCTTTTTATCTTTCTCTTTCAGAAGTCATAATGTTCAAGAGAAACTTTTGGTGAACTTACGAGGTTTTGACCGTCTCAAGAACATTGTCATGTCTAACCCACAAGGCTGTCTCTCCAAAGTGATTATCCTTGGCTTATCTTACTTGGCTTGTCACCTCAACATCAAACCCGATCCCATAACGCCAACACCATATCCAAGATGTTCTAAAGCAAAGAAATCTGTAACGTGCTGTCTGAAAAGCTTTCCAAAGGATGTTACATTTGTGACAGACTATGGCCAGAAGGTGTTTGCCAATAAGGAGCAACTAACTAAACAGTCAGATGTTTTCTCAGCCATGTTGGGTGATAATTTCCTTGAATCCAAGATTGCCGAGATTGCCATTCCAGATATATCATTGGTTGCACTGAGATTCATTGTTCATTATTTGCATGGCTGTTCACCTAGATGTAGCGTCATCGAATATATTGTTAACCCAAAATTTAGTCTTCCTTTTGAGGGTATTGTGAACGTGTTGGCGCATGCAGACCAATACATGTTGACCAAACTCCAGAATTACCTGGTCAAGATTGTGCGAGAGAAATATTTGAATTACCGGACGGCAGGAAAATTTTATAATGTTGCATCTCTGTACAGTTATGATGACCTGCAGAAAGAATGTCTCATTTACTGCTTAGTGAGTTTGGTATTTGGCAGCAAGTCAGTCAGTTGTATGATGGACATTCTCACAGGACCATATGCGAGCAAATTTTTGGATTCGGTAAAGGAGACTCTTACAAAACATTCAATTATTGACCCTTTTACCAAGGTATAGGAATAAAAAAATCTTTGGCTTGGTTGTATGTTGTTTTTTTTCTTTACTCATAATCGAATAATGGTTAGAATGTTTGCCAATGGCCCAGGAGACTTGGGTTCAATCCCAGGTCGAGTCATACCAAAGACTTAAAAAATGGTTCTTGATGCCTCCTTGCTTAGCACTCAGCATTATAAGGTAAGGATCAAGGGTAAAGTGGGGCAATCCAGGGAAAGGAGTAGCAAACCTTCCTTAAACCTTGGTGTAGTAGCTATCGAAAAGGGAGCTTTCGGGTCACCCTCGACTATGGTCGCCAACTTTACTTACTTACTTTACAATTGTAGCAATTGTGGAATATTTATAGACTTGAACAAGGGAATTATGAACGAAAGGAATTAGTTGTCTGAATTTCTGAGACAAGGCTTGATGATTTTTATCATTCAGGGTTTCAAACTATTGTCTTCATCGTTGTTATATTCACAATGTTTTGGTTGATATGTCCTCCAGGCTTCTTCAAGTGTTTCTTGTCAAACTTGGAAGCCTACACAGAACTTCGAACTATATCCTTTATTCAATCTGCAGGGGTTGCTTGCTTGAAGGTGGATCACTTGAATTTGTACCTGGATGAAGACAATAGCCTGAAAATCCTGATGTTAAAAGAAATTAATTAGAATGCTGAAATTGAAGGTGAATCAGTTTGTACCTGGATACATTCAAGAATCACTAGAATATGAACCTGAAATTGAATTCAATTTAACTCAGTAGAAAAAAGAAAAATCAACAAGTCCTAAAAATTATGAGCTGAAAATGCAACTGGCAATCAGCAGTATTTTTAGATTTATGCAGCTTCTGAAAAAAGCATGTTACTGTATACGGTAAACCCAATATATTACTTTAGGTTTCCAAGGGTGATAGAAGCAAACCATTGAGGTGAACATATCTTAAGATATGTCCAGGCAAATACTGAGGAGCAGGAGTTGAAAATGCAACTGGCAATCAGAACTTTTGATTTAAAAAAAAACAAAAACTTACTAACTAGTTCACTCATGATAATCATCAAGGCATGCCTACAGCACGGATTCTCTTGACTCCATCTTGCCATCCATCTCAATTGGCCATTGCTCTGAATAAGTCTTCTAGATGATATCTACTGTCTGCACAGAAGTGATGGAAGCAAGTTTTTGCTGGTTGGCTAACATTGGTGCATCCATATGTCATAGTTCATTGGCAAACATCATTTATGAGTTCATCTTTCTTCTCCAGCAGGGATCAGCATGTCATGCCAGTCTTACCTGGTTTGTAAGTGACCATACAGCTGCTGTTTTGTGGCATGCTGCTTCCAGAATTTATTCAAAACAGTATGGAGCATCCTTGAGTAGTTCCCACCGAGCTTTTTCTCTAAGATATACCAAAAACTATAACTTTTTAAAATTTATCATGTGTGCTTGAATTAAGCTAAAAAGAATGTTATTGTCATGCAGCAGCATTTTAAAACACATTTTGGGAAGTCACCTCTTCAAAAATGCCCAGTTGGCTGGGGCTGTTGAATACACTGACTGCATCTCTGCAGAGGAGTAAGACCCCTGCCCCACCAATGAGTGTCCTGGATATGACACTAAAGAATTATTAGTGTTCGATAGTAATAATTGAAACCATTTAACTGTGTATCAACAAAATGTGTTTACAAATCTTATGTTTAGTATATACATATAAACAAGATTTGGCATTAAATAACCTACATTGGTTGATATGCCACCAAACCAAACTTCATTGTCGGCAAAAAATAGATTAATATTAGATGGAATTATTTATGTTAGATTGCAATAATTGAAATCATTTAACTGCATAGAAACAATAGCAATACTAGTGTGCAAAAAATATAGTTTTAACTTATTTCAAAATGAAATTACCTAAAAACTATTTACTTACAAATCATATATGTATATCTATAAGTTTTATCAAGGTGTTATTTCATGGATAACACCCCATTTCTCATAATGCATTAGGTTATCCCAAAGAGAGTGATTTAACATGGAATATTTGGTAGAAAGCAAAACAAGTCATTTTATATAATAAAGACATTTAATTGTACACCATGTAAGAGGATTATTAAATAAGTTTCCAGACTTTTTTCATATGGGCACTTTTATTGATAGTACACACATGAAACTCTAATCCCCTTTGAAGTAATCTCCTCCAGCTGCAATGCACTTGTTGTACCGTTCCAACAACTTCTGGAAGGCTCCATGGAAGTCCTCTTGTGTGAGTGTATCATCTCCTCAATTGTCTCATAACGACAGCCTCTGAGCTTAGGGAATAAGCAAAAATCACATGGAGCAAGGTCTGGACTATAGGGAAGGTGAAGAACTGTCTTGATGCCCATCTTGGTCAAATAGTCTGTGACAAGGATGGAGTTGTCCTGGTGGAAATGCCACTGAGCCAATTTGAAGAGTGCTGGCCTCTTCCCTTGGAATCTCTTCCTGAACTCCCTTAAAACCTCAACATAGTAACCCTAACCGTTTGGCCAATCAACTGTGGTGTATTGACTTCCTTACTCCTCCCACACCTCTCATCATCCCTCACAGACTCCCTGCCTTCCTTGAATCTCTTATACCACTCAAAAACTGATGCTCGATTCATGCAAGACGTTTGAAAAGCAGTCTGAAGCATTCCATACGTTTCTGTGGCATTTTCTCCAAGTTTAAAACAGAATTTTATCGCATATCGTTCTTCTAAAGTGTCAGTATTTTTTAAATTCACCAGCTGTGACAATCAGGCATTAGTAGGGTGTATTCCAATTCCTGCTGTAGCTGTTCATTCGAACCTGAAATCATAAAAATTGGTCAGTCATCTCATAGGATGTATAGCAATAACATAGTGAATTTTCAAGAGTCTACAACAATTCTAAATGCTTGTACAAAAGAGTCTGGAAACTTATTGAAGGCACTATGTAATTTGAGAATAAGTTCCTTACTTAGGCTATACAAGAGTCACATACATTCAAGGAACAAACAGAAAATTCCATACGGCAAAAAATTGGAAACCACTTACTCTTCTCAGGTCTAAAATATAAAGAATGGGAGCCCCATGTGCTTGCTGGGAGGCACAAATCAGCACGTCTAGTCAACTCAAGTCCTGTTTGTTAAAAGGGCAGATTTCCAGATTCACCTTGCCACATGACCAAAACGGACTTGTGATGTGGGAGTGTTCCTCAAACACTGTGATAAGGAAGATCACTCCGTTTCATCTCCCAACATATCCATTTAAATGTGTGCAGACAAATTACTGATATTTAATTGTTACATAGCAAAACTTGAAACCATTTAACTGTGTGCAAAAAAAAAAGCTCACATTCATGTAAAAATGTTATCAACAAAATGTGTTTACAAATCATATATATTCAATATTTATGTATAAAGAGGATTTGGCTTTAAATAACCTACCAAAAACCCAACCAAAGTAAACTACCACTGAGAAAATTCATCTATGATTGGTACAAGATAAAAATTATAAAAGACCATTAGTTACCGAATAAATAATTGTTTTACACTGAATTCTTCATAAGTCTAGCTTTTTGTAAATAACTATTTCTAGTCACAGAAATTCATAAGCAAAGCATGACAGGAGTTACAAATTGTATTATTTTGCAAAAAACGGTTACAAAGGATACTTTAAAGACTGCAATTATTGCTAAATCTAAGTAAGCAGGACAGAACCACATGATTTCCATAAAGAAATGCTGGAGTATTGTCATGATGAGGATTGATTTCTGGAGTGTCTCATTTTTCAATGATGAATTAACAGGAAGTTAGATCTGCTATGTATCAAAATATGCAATTACTTTTATAAAACTGATTGTATTATGGATTTCCCTGACTCTCTTTCTCTATACATTGCTTCTTGTAGGTCTTCTAAGCTGCATCCAGTGTCAGTACAGAACTGATATAGATCCTTGCAGGTTGGCCAACAACACTGGCACATCCATGTGTAGGAGTCCATAACAGAACATTAGTTGGATGGTTTGCAAGATGAGTAATAATTACTAACTCTGCTCCATCATAATTGTTACATTATAGAATTCCTTTGGATAGCTGTATGTTTGTCTGTCTAGTCAGAATACTGTTATAACCTAGAAGTTATAGAGAATTAGTCAATGTGAAATATCTTGGTGCTCAGAAAAAAAAATTAAGAAGTGGATAGCAATGAAGAATAGGCTTTGAAAAGTTAGTTAAGGAAAGAAAGAGCAAAGAAAAAATATATAAATAAAAAGGTCGATAGCAATAAAGAATAGACTAAAATTGGGTCAAAGAAATGCTGCCCAGTTGAAAGAAAGAGCAAAGAAAAAATATATTAAAAAATTTTCAATTCTTTTGTTTTTCATTCATTTAGTGATTTTGTTATACACAGATTTTATATAAAATTCAACCGTCATTAATGACGGGTGTATTCTAGTTATATAATAACTTTGGAACTTTAACTAGTAATGCATTTAAGCATTGATAACCAGGTTTTGTTAGTGAACTTTTTAAAAAAATTTATTTTTGTAGAATTTCCAAAAATTGAAAAAAAATGTTTAAAATACCCTTTTTAGGTGCAAGGACAGCATTTTGGTTTGACTATGCATATTCTGATCTTGGATCTAAGGTAAGAGGATTTAATATATGCTATTGATTTTACCAGAAACTTGGATTCAAGCGTTGCTGTTGACGTTTTAATCTGATGGGACAAGAAAATACTAGTCTCCTCTCACCCTTTACATTTCTATCCCTAGTGCAAGTCAAAGTTGTTTTTTTTTTTCTCTTCTTTCTTTTCAAGTGGGCAAAATTTCTATGACTCAATTTTATTCTATTCTTCATTTTTTTTTTTTTTTTTTTTTTTTTTTCAATATAAATAGGTATCTCATATGATGAGCAAAAATTGATATAAAACGTGAAAGAAAAAAATGACTTAAAAATATCCCCAAGAAACTTCTTTTCATATTTAAAAAAGAAATTGATTCAGGATTTTTAAACTAAAAAAAAAGTTATTAAATTTTATTTGGGAAATATTTTTTCCCCTCAGACACATTACTGTTTAAACAACATTAAAATGATAGTTTTTATAACTCATTTTATGTAAACTTTTCTCCTTGTTTTACTTCCTTTTGGTGTCTTCTTCGATGCTGGGAAACTACAAATCACTCAAATTCTTCATTCTTTCTTTCTTTTTTACTTTAATTTCTTTAAGATTTTAAAAATGCCAACAAAAATACCAGACATCACACGTTTAGTTTGTTCATTCTTTCTTTCTTCCTTTCTTTTTTTTAGTTCTCAAGTCGGCCTACTGTTGCTGACTTGTCTGCTTTCTTTTCTTTTCTCTTTCTATGCTGTCCTCATGGTGTAATGGTTAAAGTGATAGACTGCGGAGTCGTAGTAAGGGAGTTCGTACTCCAGTCGCACTATTACGTTCACTTTCGGGCTAATACTCTTGGGAAAGGTATGAACTCCCTAATCCTTCCAACTATGGGTTAAATAGTTCCACTACTGTTCTTCTAGGAGAATAGCTTTGGCACTAAATAACCTACAAAGGTTGATATGCCATTAAACAAAGAAATCAAACCATCTCTATGCTGCAAGCTACAAATCATGATTCGTTCTTTCTTTCTTTTTCAATTTTTTTTTCTTTCTTTCTTTTTCACTTTAATTTTTTCTTTCTTTAAAGATGATAACAAAAAAGGTCAGAGAGCTTACCTTCCGTTCTTCCTTTTTTCCTTTCTTTTATTTCTTTCTTTTTTTAAATATTACGTTTACAGACACACAGATGTACACACAGAACACTTTTGTTTTATACCATTACAAGATTCTTGCGTATATTTGTCTGTCTGGTCAGACTCTTGTCACAACTTAAAAATTATAATGGATTTGTCTATGTAAAATGAATTAAGAGAGCTAAGAATGTAATATAACTGCCGAGGGATTTCGTTTTATGCCTTTGGGTTTAGTTAGGCTGAGAACCTTTCGGCTTAGTGCATGGGTTACTTAGGTGCAACATAAACGCAGGTGTTCACGCGCGCTGGGCAGACGTGTCATTCAGAGATGTCAAAATAAAAATCCTAGATAGGGGAATGTGAATGACGTCATGCACCGGAAACGCGCTGAGGATTTGGGGAGATTTGAAAAAGTCAGTTGACATAAGAACTATACACCGAACGAGAAGGGTCGACTTTCATGGCTCGCAGAGGCCAGACGAGTTTGTGCGCTACGGACGCCGCACGGGGGGGGGTAGATGAAAAAGACAGCATAGAAATATTGCGTCTCTCTTCCTTATGTCGGAACCTTTAACTCAAAGGTAATAAAAGGTTTCGTACCTGAACTAAGAAGTCGTTACGTGTTTTTGTGTTTCAGGATTCCTATGTTTTATGTATATATGTTATGAACATTCTATGTACGTTTCGCATATCTGTATCTGGCTATGGTACAAGAAGATGAAAGGGTGGATAGCATATGAAAAATAGATTAAAATTGGGTCATATAAATGTTTCCCCATTTGAAAAGAAATAGATAAAAAGTAAACTTTGACTTGCACCAGAGATAGAAATGACCTTGGGTGAAGGTAGGAAGGGATTATATGTATTTATATTAGGAGGTGCCTGTGGTGTAATGGTTATTGTCGTAGGCAATGGACACGGCGACATGAGTTCAAATCCTGGACGAGACTGTTTGCATTTCACATAGTACTAATACCCTTGGGAAAGGTATGAATCCAATTATTCTCCCTCCAACTATGGGTAAATAGTAGGACCGACTGAGTTCTTCAGAGAAGGAAAGCTCTGAATTCAAACCCGTTAAACTCCACTTAAAAATTGACCTCACGTCATATACTGCCTGAGCAGAGGGATTGGTAAATATGGATATGTATTTGTATTTTTGCTGACTTTTTTTGGTGATATATTTCTTTCACCTTAATAGTACTCTCCTAAGGAGATAAGCAGTTCTGCTAAGAGCAATTTTTTTTTTTTTTTTTTTTTTTTTGTATTTCATCTAGGCAAAAGCTACTATGTATCTTGGGAATGTGTTAATCTGTTTTTTTTATCATACCCAAGGTTCTCATATTACTATTATTATAAGTAAAGTTGGCGACTGTAGTCGAGGGCGACCAGAAGGCTCCCTTTTCAATAGCTACTACACTGAGGTGTAGAGGAGGGCGCTTCTCCTTTCTCTGAATTTTCCACTTTACCATTGATACACGCCTTATATTGCTGAGTGTTAAGCTAGGAGGTATCAAGTACCATTTTAAAAGTTTTTGGTATGACTCGACCTGTGATTGAACCCAGGTCTCCCGGACCATTGTCGAACACTCTAACCACTAGGCAATGAGCTGGTTACTATTATTGTAATAATAGGTTATCTTTAATTAATTTTTGTTTGGTATCTAAGTTATGATTCACCAAATTTTCAAATAAAAATATAAATCAATAATTTATCTCCATGTAACTTATAGTTTAAATTAGTGCAATCATTATGAATAGTCTGTGGAATTTCCAGTGAGTAAAACTTAATTTTCATATAGTTATGTTATCTCTTGCTAGACTTGTGTCATAATCTAAAAGTTATAAAATGACAGGGCCATATGAAATGTGGGAACATAACTAAAAAAAAAATGCTGAATGGTAATAAAAAAAACTAATTAATATTGTCAAAGAAACACAGCCATTTGAAAAGTTTGTGAATAAATGAGAGAGGGATTTAAAATTATATGGTAAAATAAGAAGAAAGCTCAATTGGCTTGGACTGTAGAAGACACAGACTGCATCTCTGTAGAGAGGTAAGACCACCCCAACGTGTGTCCTGTATATGACACCAAACAATTAGATGGCAAGGCTCCAGTCCTCATGCTTTTGGGAATGTGGAGTATCCCTTCATTGACTCCCACTGAGCCATATATATATATATATATATATATCCCATTATATTAGATAATAAAGAGACATTTTCTCTATATAATTTAATTAGTATGTGATAACACCTGTTGCTGTTGTCGGGCTGTCAAAATAGGAAATGCACCTGTGTAAATAACAGGTGCATCCAGTCGAGGAATATCAGAATATAACCTTGACCGTGGACGGGTTGAATGGGGCGATTTGTGACGCCCACAAGAAGAAGGTGGATGTCGAACTATTATATAACTCGGTGCACAGGAAGTTCAGAGTTGGAGATAGGATGCTGTAGGGAGAAGCAGCACCCAGCGGAGGGGGGCCCTCAGGACCCCTGATCGAGAGTTGGAGATAAGATGCTGTAGAGAAAACAGCAACCAGCAGAGGGGGCCGTCAGGACCCCCGATTGAGCAGTTGGACCCAGTTGGAGAAAAAGATGCTGGAATGAGAAACATGCCCCAGAGAGGCTGGGCCCCCAGGCGTCCAATTAAGTAACCCAGGAGAATGAGAAAGACACACTGCTATGTCCGGAGGAGCTGGGGAGATCAATATGTTGCAGTTCAATTCGGTTTCCTGCTCCTACTCACACACAACCCTTTTGAATAAAGTGAGAGGTATATTTTTCTAAAGAACTGTGTCGCTCGTCTATTGTGTCGTTGTGTTTCTGCATGCATCTGCATATGAGTATACAACACCCCCCCCCCGTCGGCAGGAGATCTCGCCTCAGTCTTTTGTGTAGGTTTCGCACCAATGACGACAAACAGATTCTCTGACCGGTGCACACACACCCAACAAAACGAATGGTCACATAGTGTCACAGTATCCTTTCAAGTTTCCTGAAAAGTGTTTTGGTTTTAGATTGGAGTTGGTAGAGGAATTTACTGAAATTGTCCGAAGTGCTTTCGGACCATTCATAGACCATCATCAGAGATTGTTTGCAAGTGTAAAGACTGTTTTTCTTTTAAGTTTTAAGGTTTTTTTTATAACATTGCAAAAATTACATAAATGTATAGTTGGATTAAATTGAGATGCGGATGACATCGAACAAATTTAAAACAGAACGCTATCAACAGAAATATGAAAGCTCTGAAAGCACTCAGGACAATTTTGATAAATTTATCTACTAAATCCAACCTAAAACCAAAACACTTGTCAGGAAACTTGAAAGAATCCTAATAAAATCATATAACATCGTTATGGCTGTGACAGTTTCTTTGGAGAGGTCATAGGCGAGAAGTATTTGCTTCATCTTTCTGTGGATGGAGTTAAATGCATAGGAGAGGTCAATGAATAACAGTGTTGCCTCAAGGTTTTTTGTACGAACACCTAGAATTCGACGGATAGTTAAAATTTGTTATTTCTCAAAAAGCCATTTTGGTTCTTCCTAAGTATTTTCTCCATTTTAGGTTCTATGCGGTTGCGTAGGAGAGTATTGTAGATTTTGGTCGCTATGGATATAAAGGTTATACCTTGGTAGTACTTGGCTATTCCGAGGTCACCCTTCTTGGAGAAAGGGAGGATGCAGCCCTTTGTCCATCTGTCTATTGTGTTCTGGTTATAAACAGCTTTGGAGCAGTATGTCGTCGAATTTCCTTATCTTCCATTCTTCTTGGGGTATTTCATCAAGCCCTGCTACTTTCCTATTTTTAATTTTTCTTAGCACTAAGTCAAGTTCTTCTGGCGTAAACTGCCCAAGTTTGATGTCTAGTTAATTACTTATAATTTTTGTGATTGGTTCTTCCGTAACTTTTAGATGTTTTCCGAGTAAATTCTCAAAATGTTGTTTCCATGGGTGTGTTCATTCTACGTGGCTGGTAACTTTCAGTTTAGCTCTCGCAGTACTCTTCCTTCTACTTCATTTAATATCTGCCATGCTATTCTATATTGTCAATCTTCAACCGAGTCTCAAATTTTATTGATCTGATTTTAGATATATTCTGTTTGTTCTTTTAGGTATACTTAGTTCATTTTGAGCTTTCTTAAGTTTCTGAGTATTGATATTGGTTGGGTTCTTCCTATTGCATAAGGAAGCGGTTTTTATGTCTGTACGCTTTTTTCTAACCACTAAAGTTTCCCATGAGATTCTAGGTTTAGCTCTTTTTTTAGTTGGTATGCATTCTGCAGTCGTTTCTAAGTGGGCATTGACAGAGTTCTCATATTTGTCAATCAGAGTAGGTGTTTCAGATAATTCCTGAAGTCCATCGAATTTGTTCCTCAGTGTTAGCATATATTTATCTGTAATATCCCTGTTGTTTAGAAGGGAGCAGTCGTAGTGTCCACTTGTGGTTGATCAGGCAGCATTCCTTCATAGACTCAGTTGTATCTTTGCTGTGACAATTAGGTGATCGGAGGACACATCCTCGAAAGAGGAATATGCCTCGCAATTCAATGCGCTATTATTCCATTTATATATATTTATATATACGTTTATGTATATATATATATATATATATGTGTGTGTGTGTGTGTGTGTGTGTGTGTGTGTGTGTATAATTATGTATGTGTGTTTGTGTGTATAGTTATGTGTGTGTGTGTATAATTATGTATTTATATGTGTGTGTGTGTATATATATATATTGTGACGGCAAATTAAAATAAAAAGATCTCCGGAAGAGCAACCATTAAAAGCGTATAGGAACTGGTGCATTTAAATAGTCATCACCAAACGGGGAGTTTATTTTTTCGCACGTGTGAAGACGGGGCGGTCTGGCACTTGATCCCTCGTAGAATAAGTCCTTGTTCAGAGTCCTTTCTCGGGCATATAAGAACTGGCATATTATGTGGGAGTTAATTTGGGGCTAGACTGACCGCCGCTGGCAAGGGGTTTCCAAATTTCACATTACACACACACCCACCAGGCCACTAGCTCTTCCTACCCCTAGAATAATGGAAGATATGAGCCTTTAGGTTTTGATATAATAATATTAACTATAGAAGTCGACAACTCCGGTTTCCCGTATAATATTTTTAAAGGGAAGAATAGGACAATTTACGCGAAAATAACATAAGGCGAAAGAAGCTGAAAACAAACATGAGACAGACAACTTGACAGTCGACAACACAATGAACAAACTTCAACACAATCTTCTTAATATACACGCGGACACATATTCAACGTGTCGGCTACATTATCAGCGGATAACACATAACTATAAATGTTTTTCTTCCTTTTTTCCTTCTCTTTAGTCTTTCTTTAAATTGAGAGAGAGAGAGAGAGAGAGAGAGAGAGAGAGTAATTGCAATGCTTAAGAAGGGTATTGGGAGAAACAGTCTTAATGTTTAATTATCTTTTCGACGGGTTCCTTCGGAGAGTATTTTCTCTTTTACGGTCTGGCGGAATTTTACATAGCTCGGCTTAAGGCGTTTGCTATTCTTGTCATGAGCTCTATTCTGCTTTCTTCACCGGAGTTTGGCACGAGATTCTCCCCATCTGTTCACGATGACATCTGTCTTCAAAACTGATTTTCTTTTACACTATTTCCGCTGACGGAAAGAAGGTGCAACTTCCGTTTTAGGTTTCTGGCCAATCATTTCGCTTCTATCTTCTTCCTTTCCCTGTCAGGCGATTCTTTAGGACTACTATCTCTTTCACCCGGTCACAGAATGCAAACATCTGTTGGCTTTCATTCTGACCTGGATTTATTACTTCGGCCGCGAGGGATTGACCTAGATTCCTATTCCTCTCTTAACGGTGATTCTTTGGCGGCCTGCTAATTCAAACACGAAGGGGTAGGGGACATTCCCTATTTCTCTTCTCTCAGTGGTAGGCCACGTGACAATATATATACATATATTCATGTATATATATATGTTTATGTATGTATGTTTATATATATATGTGTGTATGTTTATATATATATTGTGACGGTTACTGTATCTTTATTCCGAGGTTACATTATCCTGGAAAGACGGGGAGAATCTTCGTCGACAGTACCGTACCACCCAAGCTCTAAATATTCTCCGTAACTAGTTATATTTTATTGATAGCTTTGAAAGCCCATATAACTAGCTAAGTATAGAGCTTGCGTATAGGTTTAATTTTTCGAAATACGGACGAATGAGGATGTGTCAAGGGTCGAGAGGTCGACGTGATGTAAATGAACACGTGAAGAGTTCCGAACCGGATAAACAATGACGCGTGGTTGTTTTTTCCTTCTTTTCTTTATATATGTATCTTTCTTACATATTTTATTTCAAAGAAAGCACAGTCATAACAGAAAAACAAAAAGCAAAACAAATACAAAATTTAAAAAAAAACACACTGAAATGTGTAGGACAAGTCGCTTCCAATATTGTTTGACTATGTCCTTCCAATAAGACAAAGTTCTCCTTTTTTCCCCTTTTTTTCTCTTCTTTTAGCGAAGAACAAAAGTCTCTCCTCTTCGTCTTTAAAGT
>CAUZXS010003376.1:5000-42500 GCA_963585895.1 Sepioteuthis lessoniana
ACATTCTTGTATAATTCCCGTCTAGCTTCTTCTCCAGCCGTTTAGTCAGCGTCCAAGTAGTACATCGACACGACCGCAGCCTGGAAGAAACTGAGTTTCATTTTATCGCTCAGGTTTGATTTCCATACGATCGAAAGCCTATCGATAGCTGTCCATGCCTTCGTTAGCCGTGCGTCGATGTCTTTTTCGGTTGATGAGACGCTGCTTCCTAGGTAGGTGAATTTGTCAACCAGTTTCAGAGAGGTTCCGTCTAGTGTGGAGATGTCACCTTTCTGATTAAAACACATAAATTCAGTTTTGTGTGCATTAACATGGAGTCCAATGCCTGCAGCGGCTCGTTCCAAGCTATGCAGTAGTGTTTCGGGTTTATTCTGCACGTTAGAGCCGTGACTTCTAAAAGTGTGTTCATTGTACATTGGTATTTACATTTTTTGTGTTGTTGCTTAAGTTTTTTCTTCACATGGTTATTAGCTATTAAGTATTCCTATGTATTACTCGGCCCAGCCACCTAGGACTGTAGAATACACCGACTGCATCTCTGCAGAGGGGTAATACCCCTCCCCCATAAGTGTCTTGGATATGACATTAAACTATCTAATGGTTAGGCTTCAGATTTGGAGATTTCACTGCCATTACTCCCAGGTCAACTCTGACCTAGAATGGTAGCATCTGATAGGGTCCTATCTGTGGGTCAAATAGAACAAATTATGGGTACCAACAAATAACTTATGTTAAATTGTGACTGTTATATATCAATACTTGAAACCATTTAACTGTGTGCAAAAAAATGCTCAGCCTCGTTTAAAAATATTATCTATAAAAGGTTTACAAATCATATATATTTAATATAAATGTATTTGGCATTAAATAACCTTCAAGGGTTGATATGTCACAAAAACTAACCAAATCTACGTATTACTAATAATTTTCAAATATCTATTTGATCCTACACGTTACTGTAACGGGTTACCACTACTGCCAGAGTTGACCTGGGAGTAATGGCAATGAGGGTGTACACCACACTGAGCAGATCTCCAGACCTTGAGTCTCACCACAAGATGCAGTTTACTGTTATACCCAGCTCCCCATTTTTGAGGAGAAGTCTTATCCCCTCATCAGGGGATAAAATCAACGTATTTTAAGTCCCATTGACAAAACGTAAAATATTTTCGTCAAGGACCCCCCCCCCGCAAAAAAATACAAACATTTGCCTCAACTTGAATCCTGTATCCAATTATAAAAGAAAAAAAAACGCTCGTCTGCTGCCATCTTGACCACTTAAGTTAATGACCCCCCCCCGTTTCTAGGGGGAGTGGAAGGGGTTATCTCTATTATTCATCATCCAATTTGTTCAATTGCCTTCTTCACTGAAATAATAAGGACGCAAATAATTCTACACGAAATGTCTGCTGAAATTTATACTTAAAATGCTTATTCAAAAGACTTAAGAGAAGCCTCCTTTGTGGCGTAGTTGCTACTGTGCAGGACTGAGACATCGTGGTTTGCGAGTTCGAATTCCCCTCGCGCAATTACTTTCCCTTTCGGACTAATACCCATTGGAAAGGGATGAACCCCCTTATCGCTCCCAGCTATGAGCTAAATAGTCACTACAATTATTTTACAAGGATGGCTTCGGCATTAAATAACCCATAAAGGTTGATATGCCATTAAGCAAAGAAACCAAACGAAAAGAATGTAGACGAATACGAAAAATATTTTTCTTCGTAAGGTCAATAAAAATCGTCACCTTCTCGTAACAACACCAAATAAAAACAGTAATGATCAACTGGTTGACTGATTTTTTAACGGCATGTCAACCTGTCTAGAGTTATTTTATGCCTTGGGATTAAGAAATTGTGTTCATTGTATGTTCAGATTTACATTCTTTGTTGTTGTTTCTTTGTTGTTCTTGGGGGGATGTTTCTTTTTTGCACACGGTTCTAACAAATAAGAATAAAATTTAGAGATCTATTTGACCCATGTAGAGACCCTAACAAGTACTTACATTGTATGTCCAAGTGCTCCTAGGAGTAATGGCAATTCAGTGGTGACTCCACACTTTCCAGAACTGGAGTCCCACGATCAGATGCAGTTTTGCGCTATACCCAGAACACTTACTTTTGGGGTGGGAGGGCCTTACACCTCTGCAGGGGATGCAGTCAATATATTCAAAGCTTTACTGACAGGGTAAATGGTCAACAGGGTCCAGCCGAAATGAAGCAATCTTGGTTTCTATTTTGCTTTTAATGACATACAAACCTTCATGGTTTATTTAATGCCGAAGCCATCCTTGTAAAAGAACAGTACTGGTACTATCTAAACTATGGCTGTGAAGAGATAAAGGGGTTCATGCCTCTCCTAAGGGTATTAGTCCAAAAGTGAACGTAATAGCCCAACTGGAGTTCGAACTTGGTTACTATGATGTCACATTTCTGTACGTTAACCACTACGCCACGGAAACTACCCCAAAGGAATATTGAAGCAAAATGGAAATAGACAAAAGAAAAAAAAAACAAAGGTTGACTGGTGAATTAACATAAAAAACAAATCACAAAGAATCGAATCGTGATCCAAAGCAGAAACAAATACTAAATCTCTGAGAGAAACCTTCAAGAAAATAGCAAAGTGTAATTAACCAGACCATGATGGAATCTGTGGATTTTGATTTAAGTGGTTCATGTCGATTCTAATTTCCCAACAACAGGGGGTAAGGGAAGAACAAAAAATGGCTACAAATTAATCAAAAGAATAAAATAATGAGAAACATTGCTGAAAAAGGAAGAAAACCCACTTGAAAATGGTAAGAGACAAGTCGAAAAAAGAAGCAATAAGTGGAGATGAAAAATGAAGTTAGACTTATAGATAGACCAAAAGAACATATTAAAGTTTTGGTGAATGGTTTCAAAGAATCAGAACGAAAGGTTTACAGAAAAAGAGAACGAAATAAAGAAATTAAAAAAGATACCCAAATAAACAGAACCAAAGAAAGTCTAAACGATAAATTTAAAAACAAAGTTAAGTTTAAAGAAAATAGCTTGAAGTGAGGGTGAGTGAAAAGCTTAAAGAAAAAAGTCAGAAAGTTTTAAAGATAAACAAAAAGATGGAAAAAAAAGAATGGCTTGAAGAGAGGAAAAAAGGCGGACAGAAAGAGCGTCTTAAAGAAAATATTTTTAAAAGTACTTGAAATAAGACAAAATCTTAAAGAAATGACTGGATATTGACCGCAATAAAGAAAGAAAATTTTAAATAAATAAAAAATGTATATAAAACCAAAAGAAACTGTCAAAAGGAAGAAAGAATATAGGTCACAAGAAAGAATGGAAGAACGAACGAGCAGACGAATCAACACCAAACACTTAACTAAAAAACACTCAAGAATATTCAACGAAATTCAAGCCCCTTGAAGGAGGGAAAGTCTAAGCGCTACATTGTCATATTTTTTCCCAGCCCTATTACCCACTGTTCGCATCCTGATTATTAAAATGATACGTGTAGAAAACTTTCAATACACTTCCGACACCCGACCCCAACCGTCAGTTTCACACCCATGTCCTCTTCCATCGTCTCACCCTATCCCGAACGGTCAATATGGACACTATTACCGAAGCAGTTTTTTTTTAGTCTACATGCCTTCTTGACCGTTTCATTATTCATCTCAAAAAAATTAAAAAGTGGGGCGGGATGGAGTGATTATGAAAGCCGTGAAGGAACCAGGAAGTTACCAGATGCTAAGCCATTATAATTGGCAAGTAAGCAGCGTTTACAAGAAAATAAAGTTACTAAAGAAATTGCCATATATGGTATTACGGGGTGTAGTGAATTGTGCTTTATTGGGACTATTAGATATCTATGAAAATAGAAAGAGATGGATATCTAGAAATGGATTTGGTTTCTTTGTTTAATGGCGTATAAACATCTGTGGGTTATTTAATGCCAAACCCAACTTTGTAGTTCAGTGTTACTATTTAATCCATAGACGAAGAATAAGAGAGTTCATGCCTTTCTCAAGCGTATTAGTCCGAAAGTGAACGTAATTGCGTGGCTAGAGTTCGAACTCAGTTACTCTGAGGTCGAAACCCAGCACTTTAGCCCAATAGATAGATTGACAGATTATTGGGTCTCCCACTAAGAATCGAACTCTATTCACTAGTTTAGTTACGTATTGGTCGAATCCATTTATTATGACAATAACCTTTTATGTCATTCACACATGCACGTGTGTGTGTGTGTGTGTGCTTTAGGCGCCTGCCCTAGAGTGACTGTTGACAAGTTAATCTGGTAGAGAGGCTCCCAAGAAGTACATCCGGGTGTTTAAGATTTATACCCTACTCTCTTTGTGTTATGGTATAGAGTGAAGAGGTTGACGAGTCACGGTCAGCGACATTGTTCACTAATCATCTCCCAACGGAAGAAAAGTAGCCATTTTGGTCAGTATCTTAAGTGTTCTAATTTCTTTCTTTCTTTTTTTTTTTACTTTGTTATTGTTTTTTAGTTTAATTTTGTTTTATACTTTTTTATTTTTTGTTTGTTAATTTGTATGCTGAGAGAGGTGGGAGGTGAATTGGAGAAGCAAATCTCCTATTTTTAATTCCCTACCCCTAAGGGAGGAGCAAGAATGAGGGTAACTAACAAGTGACTAAAATAAATACTCCATCATCGTTCTTCTTATCCTTCTCTCTCTCTCTCTCTCTCTCTCTCTCTCTCTCTCTACCACACCTTATCCTTCTCATTCTCACCCACTGATCTTTTTTAGAGAGGGGTCGCTTTCTTCGCCCTTTCTACATGCTCCTCTCTCTCTCTCTTTCTATTTCTACCTCACTCTAACTGACTCTCTCTCTCTCTCTCTCTCTCTCTCTCTCTCTCTCTCTCTCTCTCTCTCTCTCTTACATCGATTCTTTTGCTTCATAACCTTCTTTCTCTCTGTCTACTGTAACAACATCCACTTTTTCCTATTTTCATTGCCTCTTCTTCTTCTCCCGCCCCTGGCATTTTCTTTATCCTATAAACCCAGCAACCGAAAATAAAATTGTACAAATATATATAAAGGTTGTCTCAGGATTGCTACACATTCATCTCAGCAGTAGCCGTACCAGTACTATTGTATGGTGGCAACAAACGGACGTTAACAAAACACTTGGAGAAAAAGCTCGATGGGAACTACACAAGGATACTGCGTGTTTAAGACGGACAAGACATACTGAGTACAAACGGAGAAATAACATTCTCCTGTGGACTACTAAATATGGACACACCAATGTTGGCTGACCAGCAAAGACTTACATTAATCAACTCCGTGTGGACACTGGATACAGTTGAGAGAACCTGCCACGAGAGATGGCCGATAGCGATGGATGGTGAGAGTCAAGAGATACAGAACCATTAGTACGATTTGATAATATATTCATATCTTTTACAACAGTCTCTCACTGTTGCTGGGTTTGTTGATAAATAATGCCTAATAATATCCGCTTTTATTTTATTCTGTTCCTCAAGAAATTGTCTTTGGTTTAGAAGAAAATTATTTTTATTAAAATATCTTTGGGTGACATAGTGAATAAGACTATAAATGAATTTTGACGTTCTACTAGAAATATGGAAAATGAATATGTATCAGTCGTTGTAGCACAGGGTCGAATAAGACTCGAACTCACTCATGAAGGTTTTCGACTCTAACTTGCTAACCCTTACACCACCTGAGGCACCCAGTCTAAAAATCACTACATCCTTATGTAATATAATGACCAAGGGATTTCGTTTTATGCCTTTGGGTTTAGTGAGGCTGAGAACCTTTCGGCTCAGTGCATGGGTTACTTAGGTGCAACATTAACGCAGGTGTTCGCGCGCGCGCGGAGCCGACGTGTCACTCAGAGATGTCACAATAGAAACCCGAGATTGGAAACGGGGCTAGGAAGTGCGAATGACGTCACGCACCAGAAGCACAAGGAGGATTTGGGGAAATTTTAAAAAGTCAGTTAGTTGAGTTGAGAACTGGACACCGAACGAGAAGGGTCGTTTTTCGGGGCACGCAGAGGCCAGACGAATTTGCGCGCTACGGGCGCCACACCAGATGGAGGAGGAGCAGATGAAAAAGCCAGAATAGAAAGAATGTGTATCTCTCTCCTTATGTCGAAAAACCTTTAAACTCAAAGGTAATAAAAATTTTCGTACCTGAACTAAGAAGTTGTAAGTGTTTTTCGTGTTTCGAGATTCCTATGTTCTATGTATATATATATATATATATATATGAACATTCTATGTCCATTTCGCGTAGCCATATCATGGCTATGTAACACTTACATCTTTAAGTAATCCTATTTTTGGTTATAATTTCAATGTTGTAAAGGGGGTCTCCGTGGTGTAGTGGCTAACGTATTGGACTGCGAAAACGTAATAAGCGATTTCGAACACCAGTCGCGCTATTACATTCACTTTTGGACTAATGCCCCTTGAGAAAGGCATGTACCTTCTCATCCCTCCACCTAGTGATTAAATAATTCCACAAGTATCCTACTACAAGGATGGCTTTGGCATTGAATAACCAAAGAAGGTTGATATGCCGTTAAACAAAGAAACAAAACTATGTTGTTGAGTTCAATAAAAAATATACATTTTAGGTTGTATGTTCCTCTAGATATAATCGTTGTACTTTTGTTTCAGAAGAAAATTAACTTTTTCTTTTAGCTATTTCCTGGATTTTATTTATTCATGGGTGATAAAGTATTTACAAAGCTTAGTCTGGCTCATGGTCAATAATTTAGGGATGATATTGATATGCTTTTGTTAGTGCCTGTGGTGTAATGGTTATCGTCGTAGGAAATGGACACGGCGATACGAGTTCAAATCCCTGACGAGACTGATTGCATTTAAAATTGCACTAATACCCTTGGAAAAAGTATGAATCCAATTATTCTCCTTCCAGCTATGGGTAAATAATAGGACAGACTAGGTTCTTCAGCCTTGGTGAGGCAACTAGTCTAGGAGAAGGAAAACTCTGAATTCAAACCCGTTAAACTCCGCTTAAAAATTGACCTTGTGTCATATCCTGCCCGAGCGGAGGGGTTGGTAAATATGGTAATTGACAGGTTGTGACTTTTAAGGTCTGTTGAAAGCTTGGCTTTCATTGGAGGAATTAAAGTCAGGTGAGTAAAATACTAGATTTTAACTTTAAATCAACTAGCCTGGAGCTGTTGAATAGTCCGGTCATAAATTTCTATTTGTGGCCCCTGGGCAACTCCCGACTCTCGTACAAGTCGGTGATGAGTAAGATGTCTAAAGAAGATAAAGAAGTATGCCCACACACACAAAAAAAAATCATGTCATTCATCCAAGCAGAGATGAAAGATAGTACAGCAAGCAAAGATTATAGAACAGCGTGGAACGAGAACGACCCCTGACAGAAGAGAAAAGATGTCTATTCAACCACATGTTGCGTGAGATGAATATCTCCTGATTTTTAGCAACATTTTTTTTTATTGCATACAATGAATGACCTTTAACTTTTGGCTATACTCACTAACCAAAAAATTTCAACATCCAATGATATAAATGAAAAATATTCAAACACGCATACTTTTAAAACTACTTTAACACAATTAGTGTAATGCAGTAAATAAACCATGTAGTCTAGACATTGGTGTAGCTCATCATGTTTATATGGTTATTCCAAAGTTACTAACAATGCACCTCTGATATACAATGGCATTAATAGTATATTACAAAAACTATGTGTGTGATTAATTAAGAAGCATTAATTATGTTTCCGCATAGCCTGGCTAATACTAAGATAAGGAAGTTTTTAAATAACTTTATTTATAATAATTGTACAGAGTATATACTAGTGTAACAAATAGTAAACACAGTTGAGTAAAAACTTTATTGTCTTAATTAAAAGACTTTGTTTTGGACATTTGGTATCGAAGTTACCCCCAAGGTTAGAACTAGAAACAAGGAAGGCTTGTTTCAAAAACAGATATTGAGTAATGAGCGACTCTTTTTAATTTTGAGGCGCTAATTTAGTCTTAAAAAGTCGTTCATTACATGAGTAAATACGGTGTACCAACCCCTCCACAAGGGCAGGGTGCGACACAAGGTCAATTTTTAAGCGGGATTCAATATAGAGGTTTTTTTCTCCTTGACTGATTGATATACCAAGGTTAAAGAGCCTAATCTGCCTTACTATTTATCCATCAATGGAGGGAGAATAATTGGATTCATATCTTTCTCAATGGTATTAGCGCTAAGTGAAATGCAGTTTTTTTTTTAGTCTACATGCCTTCTTGACCGTTTCATTATTCATCTTTAAAAAAGTCTAAAAGTGGGGCGGGATGGAGTGATTATGAAAGCCGTGAAGGAACCAGGAAGTTACCAGATGCTAAGCTATTATAATTGGCAAGTAAGCAGCGTTTATGAGAAAATAAAGTTACTAAAGAAATTGCCATATATGGTATTGGTAAACGGGGTGTAGGGAATTGTGCTTTATTGGGACTATTAGATATCCAAGAAAATAGAAAGAGGTGGATATCTAGAAATGGATTTGGTTTCTTTGTTTAATGGCGTATAAACATTCTTAAAGAACCCAGTCTGCTCTTACATGAGTAAATACAGTGTACGTGTCTACCAACCCCTCCACACGAGCAGGGTACGACACAAGGTCAATTTTTAGGTGGAGTTCAACGGGTTTGAATATACATATTTACCCAACTCCTCCGCTCGGGCAGGATATGACACAAGGTCAATTTTTAAGCGGAGTTTAACACGTTTGAATTCAGAGTTTTCCTTCCCCTAGGCTAGTTGCCTCACCAAGGCTGAAGAACCTAGTCTGTCCTACTATTTACCCATAGCTGGAGGGAGAATAATTGGATTCATACATTTCCCAAGGGTATTAGTGCTATGTGAAAATGCAATCAGTCTCGTTCAGGATTTGAACTCGTGTCGCCGTGTCCATTTCCTTCGACGATAGCCATTACACCACGGGTTGGAATATAGAGTTTTCCTTTCTCCAAGGTTAAAGAGCCCAATCTGCCTTACTATTTATCCATAAATAAACGGAGAATAATTGGATTCATGCCTTTCTCAAGGGTTTTGTGAAATGTAAACAGTTTCATCAAGGATTTGAACTCTGTTCGTTGTGTCCATTTCCTACGACGATAACCATTACGCCACAAGCGCATCCAGTGTATATACAGAGGATGGTTTCAGATAAATATTCCTATTAAACAGTAAATTATTTGCATGTCATTTATATATCTTTAACCTTTCCTAACTTGACGAATTTGTACACAGCTATGATATTCCTGTGAGATATTCATAATTCGCCAGTTCAATCACTTTAAAAAGGTAAATACACCATATCTATAAGAATTTTTTGCCAACAATTATGTTGCTTTAACTAATTATTCCTATTTGGTTAACTGTTAAAAACAATTCATATGACTATTCTACCAATTTTTGGAGTTAGTTTACCATCATTTTAAAAAAAAGGGTATACGCTTTCAACGTTTCAGAATCCATTTCATTTATGCAGTTCAAAATAATTTTAAACATTATCTCAAATACAAAATACGCCTGGACTAAAACAGAATCACCATCTTGTCAGATTTGTGCAGGCAGAGGCTTACTATAACATATTTAGAAATACATATATATATATACAAATATATGTGTGTGTGTGTGTGTACAGGGTACTATTTACCAACCCCTCCGCTCGGGCAGGATATGACACAAGGTCAATTTTTAAGCGGAGTTTAACAGGTTTTGAATTCAGAGTTTTCCTTCTCCTAGACTAGTTGCCTCACTAAGGCTGAAGAACCTAGTCTGTCCTACTATTTACCCATAGTTGGAGGGAGAATAAGGGGGTTCATACCTTTCCCAAGGGTATTTGCCCGAAAGTGAACGTAATAGCGCGACTGGAGTACGAACTCGCGTACTACGATTCCGCAGTTCATCGCTTTAACCATTACACCACGAGGACACAGGGTGTCACAAAATAGATACGACCCATTAATATGATAATGATTTATTACTGAGACAAGCACAATAGTGGTCATTTGCAACAGGTCCTGTTAAAAATGAATCCTCTAAGCTAGAGACATCAAATCAATGTTTTTTAATTGTTATCATATCAACTTCCAGGACATGCAGCCTTTTTTAGTTTCTTGTCTCAGTAATAAATCATTATCATATTAATGGGTTGCATCTATTGTGTGACAGTTTTGAATGATTTTGTCTCCAGATAAGCAGTGACACAAAATATTTTTCCTCTCTTATCAAAGGCATTTTGATCGAGGATTAATAATTGTTATAGTATACTATTTTCAATACTGAATCAAAAAAGAATACAACATCATTATTAGTAGAGTTATTAGCAGTCACATGGGTCACTCGATATATATATATATATAACATATATATATAACATATATAGTACATATATATTTTTAAATGAATAGGTCCACAAAGAGATTTGTATTCTTTTAAGATTGTTTGTTTATTTCGTTCTTACATACGTGTATGTTTCCAGCTTGTTGCTTTCGTCAGAGAATATATGAGGCACAAGCCCATGTGAATGGGGTACTCTCGAGACTTGAACTCACTCGTGTTTGAATGGTTTTCAGTTTTGTATGGGTTTATAAAGAAGTCACTCATCTCTTTCCACCGAGTGTTTCCACTTTAGTCTGTTTTAACCCTAATTGGTCTTTATATTTGATATGTTTTTGTTGTTTATTGGCCTAGCGGTTAGAGTGTTCGCCAATGGCCCGGGAGACCTGGGTTCAATCCCTGGTCGAGTCATACCAAAGACTTTAAAAATGGTACTTGATGCCTCCTTGCTTAACACTCAGCATTATAAGATACGGATCAAGGGTAAAGTGGAGCAATCCAGGGAAAGGAGTAGCGCCCTCCCCTACACCTTGGTGTAGTAGCTATCGAAAAGGGAGCCTTCGAGTTACCCTCGACTATGGTCGCCAACTTTACTACTTACACCTCCCACACCCTCTCTCTCTCTCTCTCTCTTTGGACCTTCAACGAAAAAAATTTGTACATATATAAATATCGCACATACACACGCATATATATATATATATATATATATATATATATATATATATATATATATATATAACATTTAACCTATAATCTTACTTTAGAATATATACATATTTAAATTGTAGCATTTATTTCATAGCATATATAGTGAGGAGGCTCCAAAGATTTGTGATAGATGGTTGTTATCGCTGGCATCACAACTAGTTATTAAAAGAAATAACATACACGATGGATACTGCCATTCGCTCTAACACAGTCGGACAATAGAACGATAAATTTCGTTAAAACCTGGGAAAAAACAATTACCAAAATCGTATATATACATATATATATATATATATGTACCGTCACCAGTAATTTACTTGCATTATTAATATAATCAAAGAAGCTCACCGCGATTCTCTCCCTTTATTTCCAGTTTTGAATTCTCTTTCTTTCCCGCCCTTCTTCCAAATTACGTGCGACTGTATTTCTGCGCCAATATAAAATAATATGACGCATATGAATAAATACTGTGTGTGTTGCTTAATTCCCCCTTTCTCTGTGTATTACCCCCCCTCTCTCTTTATATATATATATATATACTGTTACCAGCAGCAGATTGACAGATGTGGGTGGATCTTGGTCACCAATAAAAAATTCCCCGAACAGATAATCATGACATATCTTCATTCAGTCATATTGTCAAACACTCTCCAAATCAAGTAACGCGGTTAAGACTAACTTTAGGTTGGGGAGAGAAAACGTGGAAGTATCCAACGAAATGAAAAGTTGAAAATATCAAAAATTAATGCAACTGTACCGAACGCAGTGTTTGAAAACTTGATGTATGCCAATAAACGTAGATGGCTGAGAGTTTGCCGCAAAATTATAATGTCAGGCTCCAACAATATTTGGATTGACAGGAATTAAGAAAAGAAATCGAAAACATGTTAGAAGCAGCTGAAAAAAAATAGCAAAACATTTGGGGATAAAGAAGGGGTGGTTGTAGGCAGGAAAGTGATGCAACAAAAAAGGAATTTTTTCTGGGGAGAAGGGGGGGCTCGTCCTAGGTACGACATTAAACTGCATCCAATGATATGGCATCATTTTTTTACTCTGGAATATTAGGAAATGTTAACCCTTCGATCTATTTATTCTCAGGTCCATTCTGACCTGAACTGCTAGTGTTTTTAGGGTTCCAACAACCGGCGAAATAAGTTTTTTTTTGGGGGGGGGTCGCCAAGCCAATGGTAATTACTACATAATCGTGACAACTAAATAATAATGGTCATTCTACGTTTTAATTCAGTTAATTTTATTTTTCTTTGCCGAGGTAACACCGCTGACCCATTGATATGCTTATTTGCACACACCCACTTATGCTATACAAACATGCCCACGCAGCGTTCAGTTAAGTATACATAAACAGCGACAGAGGAGTAGCGAGCGAAGCTCTTATGATCGTCTTTTAAGATAATGCCGACGGGGCCCCGAGGCATTTTTGGAACCGTCGGGGGCGTGTGGGCTTCGGTTCTGTGCCCGGACTCACCTAAAAAACGGCCTTGTGCCACACTCGTACGCTTTGTGGGGCATATGACAAATACCAGCTCATATGTTCGTTATACTTCGGCTGGCCGTGGTGGGAGCGGGATAGTAGGTAGAAGCTGCCTGGTGCGAGTGTCGGGTAGACCTAGAATTCACATCACGCGACCGAGATTGACATATTCCTCGAGCCTCAGTGGCCGTCCCCACCATGCTCTAAACCTTCTCGGAAGGGCTAGGTTTATCGCCTCTTTTTAAGGTAAGGCCGACGGGGCTTGAGGCATTTTGGGGAATGCTGGAGGTGTCTGGGCTATGGTCCTGCCCCCGAACCCACCTCAAAAAGCGCCTTGTGCCACATTTGCCTGTGTAATATAATGGCCGAGGGATTTCGTTTTATGCCTTTGGGTTTAGTGAGGCTGAGAATCTTTCGGCTCAGTGCATGGGTTACTTACGTGCAACATTAACACAGGTGTTCACACGCGCACGCGAAGCGGACGTGTCACTCAAAGATGTCACTATAGCCCGACACTGGAAACGGGGCTAGGAAGTGCGAATGACGTCACGCACCGGAAGCGCACGGAGGATTTTGGGAGATTTGAAAAAGTCAGTTAGTTAGTTGAGTTGAGACTAGACACCGGACGAGAAGGGTCGACTTTCGGGGCTCGCAGAGGCCAGACGAATTTGTGCGCTACGGGCGCCGCACGAGATGGGGGCGGATGACAAAGCCAGAATAGAAAGAATGAGTATCTCTCTCCTTATGTCGAAGAACCTTTAAACTCAAAGGTAATAAAAAGTTTCGTACCTGAACTAAGAAGTCGTAAGTGTTTTTCGTGTTTCGGGATTCCTATGTTCTATGTATATATGTTATGAACATAATGAACGTTTTGCGTACCGGTATGAATATGTCCATTTCACGCATTCGTATCTGGCTATGGTACACCTGTTTGGTGGGGCGTGTGACAAATACATCTAATATGGACGCTCCTATCAGACTACAACCACCACTGCCGACATAAACCGACTCTACATACATCAAATCAAGATTAACAATTACACAGCTGTGATTAGTAAATGTAAATAATCGTTATCTGATGTAGAATTCAGCTACTAACCGGTATGTCTCGGCTCCCTTTGTTGAACTGAAGGAACTACAACCATTCGTCACGTGAATTTTTTGATCCGAATAGCGGTATTCTACCGCCCTCAGATCAGTTCAATTGTGCGAGTTAATTTGGCTGGGATCTACGCCGAAAGGAAATCGTTGTTTGTGAAGAAAATAGTTCTTGTCGCAATCACAAGAACAAAAAAAGAAACAAGCAACACTTTCGATTCTCGTATAATAAAACTTTTTAAGGCTATTGTCTTTATCTCGACATAGAAGAAAATACACAAATGCGTAGAGTACAAAAGAAAAGGCTGCACGAGATTTACTCACTCGGATAGAAAGTGACAGAGAGAGGAAAAAGAAAAAAGGAAAAAATCTGATCTGTCTATACAGTGTAAGGGAGACAACTAAGAATCCATCTTTACTTTTACTTAGAGGCTTGTTTTCTCAGCTTTGTTGACAAAATTATCTGGATTCGCTAAGATTCTATTTCCATTGTTTAGTTCTTATCAGACCGGCACGATTCACGAAGTCGTTTCGCAGCGTTTGGCATTTCTGTCTGACCGCTCAAAAAATGTCTGTCCTTCCGAATCGCGGCCTCGAACTGACTTGCCTTTCTCTAACCGCGGCTTCGCACTGACTCAAAAGAAAAAATCTCTCTCTCTCTCCAATCCCGACCTCAAACTGACTCTCAATCTCTCTGCGGATCGCTTATATGGAGTGGGGTGGAGTATCGACAACGTTTGGCCCCACCTACGAATAATGATATGTAAATCGCCTAGACCCACCACACATTTCGTATAATCTTAAAACTCTGCAGATTGGTACTTTTCAAATGGTACTAAAAATGAATTTGGATTCCCCGCTGAGTTTTGCCCTGACAGAGATCACTTGAGTCGGGAAAAATCTACTTATCTTGTTTCGGACCTTGGGTCTGGATTTCGTCCTCAGACCACCTAAGATCCCATTCACCATTTATCATAGGATTTAATCAAAAACCAATCTATCCATTACCCCGAACCATCACCTTACGTACTAAAGATTCAGCTCCAGAAACCTTATTGCGAAAGGAAAGAAAAATAAAATAAAATAAAATAAAATAAATAAAATAGGAAAATCCTTTTCCTATTCTCTGTATTAAGAAAAAGTACAAACTTATTTCTAGAATTGTCCTTCTATCCATTTAATTAATAAATTCATTCTAATCCCTTAGAACCGTTTATTGATAAACCCACCCCGGGGGCCTCTCTCTCTCTCTCTCTCTCTCTCTCTCTCTCTCTCTCTCTCTCTCTCTCTCTGTCACAGACAGCACCAATGGTGAGCAAAATACATTAAAATGCTTAAGAGATAAATGAGTTGAAAATAAGTTATTTCATTGCTTAGCTTTTTATTCATGAATTAAAACCTTGTTATTTTTTACGGCCTGAGTGAACAAATTTTACCAAATAAAATAGGTTGAGAAGTTTAAATAGATTCACCAGTCGGCTGGGGGCGCTGTAGAATGCACTGACTGCACCTCTGCAGAAGGGTAAGACCCCCCTGCACTGAGTGTCCTAAATATGACAATAAACAATCTGATGGTGAGGTTCCAGTAGTGCTGGAGCTTTGGGGAATGCAAAGCACTCCTTCATTGTCATCGCTCCCAGGTCCACTCTAGCCCGGAATGGTAGCACCTGATAGAGCCCTATCGATGGGTTGAATAGAACTAACTGCATACTTATGCTAAACTGAATTGTTTGAATTAGAACTGTTTGACTAAACTGAATAAAAATGTTTTTGACAATTACACTGTACTTACACTAAACTGAATTGTTTAATATAGAACTGTTTTGACATTTAACTGTGTGTAAGCAAACTGTTCTTATACTAAATTGAATTAGCTGAATTAGAACTGTTTGAATAAACTGAATAGCTTGAAATAGAAATGTTTTTGACAATCAAACTGTGTACCCCTGCTAAACTGAATTGTTTGAAATAGAACTGATTATTTGTATAAAAATGTATTTGGCATTGAATAAGTTACAAAGGTTGATATGCCATAAAACCCAACCAACCAATCAACCGTCCATATAATAGATTCCCTTCAACCAGACTAAGATAATAACATACTAAATTTCGCGTTAATTTATCCAGAAAAAGAAAAGGCGTCGAAATATTTATTACTGTTGAGGCCCCGGAAAGAGTCACTAATGAAAACGCAAACACGGATATTAGATAACAGATTATATTACACAAGAAAGATAGAGTTACATAGAAAAGGTAAGAAGTCTCGTACTGTTTGGATAACACCAATATTGATCTGCCTTTCTGGCAGCAAAATCTCTCAGTACTAATAACGTTGAGAAGAGTCCATTATGGTGAGATGGATAAAGCTCCCATAACAATTACGTTAATAAGTTTACATGAATTTGGCACAAGACTACTTCAAAGGGAGGGAAAGGCTAGTCATCTCTATCTTAACTTTAACCAGTTCTATTTACTAGCTTAATACAGATGGGGAAGACCTCATGTCATTGCAGCTGCGACCACTGAGTAAGTGAGTTCGAACTCAGGTCACGCTATTACGTTCACTTACGGACTAATAACCGAAGAAAAGATATGAACCCTCTTATTCTCCCCAAATTAAGGGTTAAACATTGACTGTTCTAAAAGAATGGATTTAGCATTAAATAATCCACGAAGTCTGATATGCCATTAAATAAAGAAAACAAAAACCACAAAATGTACCGGGATCGGGCGGTTTCAAAAAGACTGTCATGTGAAGCAATAAATATGGCTCATAAACTACGCCCTGAAGAATCTAGAATTGCTTCCCTATAACAAATAGTTTGAGTAACATCACCTGACGGACAACGTCAGATAATAAACGAAAGCATTTGCAAGGAGATTCGCTATAACTTTTTGAAGCTTTTTATCTAGTAGCCCTGTAATATAATTAAGGACTACGGTTGATTGTTTTAGCAGTAAGTTGTTTCCTAGCGAGATTCAGAGTCTACCAGATGATAGTAGAAAAAGGAGGGGCACATATGAGAAAGAGATGCGAGGCATTGGGATAGAGGGGGTTACAGAGGCCATATAACTAGGGAGAAAGGAATATGAAAGTGGACGGCAAATTTTCAAAGTCTTGGTTTGGGTGGCATCAGCAGCCCAAGTTCAAAATCGAAATGTATCAGCTGCAAATCGGCCGCTGGGTGTAATCGGATGAAAGAAGCTCAAAAGGAGGAGCCGTTGGAGTGGACACGGGATAAAAATCAGGAAAAGAAAATCAGTTGGACACTAGCCACGGAGATGTGAAGACGGGCGGAAAATTACGGCGCCCATTTTGGGATGAGCTCCGTGAAGGGGCCCCACACCGGGCGCGAAAAATAATACTAAGGTCAGTTTGCTTCTCTCGTCCTGCGACGGTTTATTTCTCTCAATCTAAAGCAGTAGACTCAGTTCACAGTCTGGTTTCTCTTTCTTCAGCGACTATTAATGAAGGGTAGTAGCAAAGAAACTTCGTATCAAACGAACAAACAGACGTAGTTTGTGTGTTTGTCATTTTTTCTCGCGATGAGGTTATACTGGGGATCAGACTGATTTCAATCCCAAAAAACTAGGCAAGAAGTGATGCGCTGCAAAGTTCTTGCTTGGTGGTCAACAAAATAGCATCATCGACAAATTCGAGGTCTCGAATCGGTTGCTTCAGGGTCTTTATGTGGGCCTACAACCATGGGAAATTAAACAATTTCAGATCAAGACGTTATCAGATGAAGACTCCGTCTCTATCATCAAGATCTTCCGTGGGCTGTTTTAACCTCATTATAAGGAAGATAGCGGAGAGAGTCGGTGAAAGGATGCAACCCTACTTCACTCAGCTGCTGATCGGGAAGGACTTTAAGAGGTTGAAATATAACATATGCCATGGAGTTTCAGTTCGTTCCTAGTGACCTCGTGTGCTTGGCAAGCTGTCACATTTTGATCAGTAAACAGAACAGCACGATCAGGGCACTCAGGTCGAACAGGTGTATAACCGGAAGGAGATCACGTGATGAGAACCACGCGGTGAGATTTAGACAGAATGCAGAGAATTACAGTCGAGCGAAGGACACGCAGCCGACTAGAGGCGTCTCTGACGAGCTTGCAAGGGGGTGCAAGCGTTGGCACACCCTGGCTCCTGGAAGAAGATATGGGAAGAAGTCCTCTCTCTGAGTATATGTCTCTCCACCCATCTCTCACACACCACAGAAACATCAACCCTTTCGAGAATAAAGTGTGAGATATATATAAAGAAGTGTGTTCGTTCGTTCATTGAAGTTCGTAAATTGTGTTTGATTATGTTTCCGTTTTGTAGATGTATATGGCTCAACAACAAGGTCACTGTTGCATCAGAATTGGCCTCGCTGGTCTTTCTGCGGCTGAATGATCAGGATTAAGAACTTTGGAGGACAACTGAGTCGTTCCATGGATCTGCCATATTCCACCTCTTCTCACTGTGTCAAATGCTATCATCAGATCAATGACAGTTACATACAGCCCCCTGTTTTGCTCTTGGCGTTTCTTTTGGAGTTGCCGGAGAACAAACACCAAGTCTTTTAGCTCAAAATCTGCACTGGCTCTCTGGAAGCTGTTCTTCAGCAGTGATGGGTTCCAGACTGTTCAGGAGAATCCTTGTGAGGATTTTTCCTATAATGGAGAGTGGAATATTCCCCCGCTAAGTGAAGCTGTTAGATTTGTCTCCTTTATTTTTATATTGGGTAATGATGATTTGACTGCATCGCAGATATCTTGTGGTAGTTTGCTCAACTCCCAGCAATGGACGAAGAGCTCATGGAGTTGTGTATGCAACACTGAGCCTCCATGTTTCCTAATTTCTCAATGGGTTTTATAGACTCCAGCTGCTTTTCCCTCTTCAGCTGATCTACAGCTTTGGTTTTCTCTTCAAGATTGGCCAATTCATCCAATTCTGTTTTATTGGTTGTTGGAGAATGCAAAGAATTGCTGTTTCCTGCACAGTACGGTTAGGGCCAAGAAATACTCTGGCCAATGGCTTAAGATAGGCGCCTTGTCTGTGAAGAGCATCAGACAGTCTGAATTGCGCATAGGACTCTGCACCTTATACGTAGCATGTCGAAAATATTTTTTGGAATGATAGAGGTTTGTGTCGACGGGACTTTTTTCGCCTTCACCGGAGGAAGTGGATTAGTGACGTGACCGGAACTAACACTATTTTTGACGTTGAAGCGGGAAATAGGAAACTCGGCCCTTTTTGGAAAAGACTTTGGACCGCTAAAAAAAAGGAGCTCCGTGTTAAACCGCTGAGAACTGTGTGGTGTGAAGAAATTTTCCTCTCAATAGGAAAATTTCTAATGGTTAACTGAGAGCCTGATAGAGTTCTATCTGGTATCCTTTATCAAGTCTTCTATTCGAAAGGGGATATTTATAATTGTTGAACGGAGGAAATTCTTTCAGGTTTTCTACCATGGAATTGCTATGCCGAGACCACAAAAATTATGAATGTTGAACACGAGGCTGGAAGGAGTTCTTCCATTCAAGACTCTTCATAAAGGAACTTTCTAAGAAACAAATTGCTGAAATCTGTCTCAATACATTTTTTCTTAATTACAACTGCTGCTGCTGCTGCTGCTGCTCAACTGAAGATTCTACTATCGTGAAGACTTCCATTTTATAAAGGACTTCTTTGAACTTGTAAGACTGTTTTATTTTTGAATTCTAACGAATTCTATTATTTCTTGTATTCGTACCTCTGCTTTGTTCGTTATTTTCGACCTAAATCTTTTTCGAATACTACTGTCTATGTTGTATAGTATACTGTATCGTTATTAACAACGAGGAACACGTATGTATATAAAAATATAAGATTATATTTTTATTTTCGGCGATGATACTTGTGTGGAACAGAAAAGCAATCGCAGAGAGTTCGAGCACACAGAGGAGCTGTCGGGAGACGGAAGAGCCAGTGAACAACTGACTTTAGCCGAAATTCGGGAACTTGGCCCAGCGGTTAGAGTGTTCGCCAATGGCCCGGGAGACCTGGGTTCAATCCCAGGTCGAGTCATACCAAAGACTTTAAAAATGGTACTTGATACCACCTTGCTTAACACTCAGCATAGTAAGGTACGGTTCAAGGGTAAAGTGGAGCAATCCTGGGAATGGAGTAGCGCCCTCCCCTACACCTTGGTGTAGTAGCTATCGAAAAGGGAGCCTTCGGGTCACCCTCGACTATGGTCGCTAACTTTTACTTACATAGTCTACAACTCTCACGTGACCTGCAGCAATTCTTCTTTTTCGTTAACCATGGTTACGCCCACATCTCACTTCTTTGCTTTCCATTGGTTATGTTGCCTGCTTCCCATTGGCTACTTTCCCGGTCTTATCAATCTATCTGTCAACAACATCCGCGGTATTCACACCCGCAGGTCACGTTAATATATTACATCTAGAGTTAAACGTTCGGTCATTCGACTGAACACTGAAGTATAATAGTTTTAGCAGTATGTGCTTTCTTTCTTTTTAAGGGAATGCTATATGCATGTTTGATATAGTTTTTTATCTGTAAATAAATAAACAGTTAATTGGACGGACGTGTTACTTTTATTCCTGGTTAAATAAAATTTAAATTGACACGCGAAGGGGGGTTATCTTTTGGTTAAAGAAGGTTGAGTGTTATCTCCGTTACAGTGTGTGCCTGTGTGTGTGTGCTTTTCCTTTTTTCTTTTTACGTTGAAAGAATTGTTTCTGTGTTAATTCCTTTTGTAAGAAACATAATCCTTTATGATGGGCTTCCTGGCACCAAAGAGAAACTCTTATTCGGATCACTATACATCATCCTACTTGGTAGACAATTTTTTCCTGGCTTGGGAAGAACGTTTTCAACCACGATCTAATTGTAAATCTGTGGAATAAAAACTGAGTTTTAAAGTATCCCTGTCTTTGTTTTTTGTTGTTGTTTTTAGATGTTTTTTTTTTTGTTTTTTGTTTTGTTTTTGTTTTTTGTTTTTCGTCCTTAATTCATTTACAATTCATTCGAATACTACTGTCTAGAGTTAAACGTTCGGTCATTCGACTGAACACTGAAGTATAATAGTTTTAGCAGTATGTGCTTTCTTTCTTTTTAAGGGAATGCCATATGCATGTTTGATATAGTTTTTTATCTGTAAATAAATAAACAGTTAATTGGACGCACGTGTTACTTTTATTCCTGGTTAAATAAAATTTAAATTGACACGTGAGGGTGGTTATCTTGTGGTTTGTGGGTTTTAAAGGTTTTTCGCGTCGAGGTCACCAATGTGGGGTTTGAAGGTTTTTAGGAGGTCAGGCGCTAAGGGCAAGACTGTGTTGCCGTAAGATATCTGACTCCATATTTTGGTTATATTATTTTACCCCACGTTGACTGGCTGGTGCAATGCCTTGCCCAAAGAACGTCCAAAAGAAATATACAAAAAGAAAAGATAGAAACAGATAAGAGACGAAAACATTTCTTCCATACTTTCCTTTATTTACTTAGTGAATGGACTAACCAATGCGACGTCCCAAAACATAGCGTGGTGTCCAAAACACCAGACAGCAAAATCGGTGTTGTCGGTTCGACGTCACTACCCGAAAAAGAGGTCGGTTCACAGAAAACCTGAGTATTTATCTCTCTACACCGGCTCCAAATTCGCTACTCCAAAATCCTTCTAATTTTGGCGCGACCGCTTCCCATTGGCTACTTTACTTTTTATTATTTTTCTTTTTCTGATTTTTAACCGGATGGATGCGTGGAGCCTTATGCGTGGCGACGCGTTTATACATTTTGTATCTAGCAGCCGACGAGTCAATATCCGGTTGGGAGTTTTACTGTTAATTCCTAAATCCCCACAGTTTAAAGAAGGCCGAGTGTTATCACTCTGACAATGTGGTTGTAATTTGTTGGGGTTTTTTTTTTTTGTTGTTGTTTTCGTTTTTTTTTTTTTTTTTGGTTTGCTTGTTTGTTTGTCTTTTCTTATTACGTTGAAGAGCCGTAAAAAGTCTTTAAGGCTTCATAGAATCTCATGGTGTCTCTGGTGTCTGCATTCAGCTATGTTTTTTCAGTGAGGTTGGTCTACCATTCATTCTTGATATCCCGAAGATTGCCCTGGGAACAAGGCATACGAAACGAAACATTGCTTTCTTTTCAGGACAAGATGGCTGTGCTAAGTAGGTTTGATAGGTTGATCTCATTTTCACCAGCTGTTCTTTAATTTCTATGTTGTTTTCATCAAACAAGTCGTTGTTCTTTAAGGTGTGGTGCCCTGTTTAAAATGTAAACAAACCAGTCCATTCCAATCCCTTAAAATCGCTACGTCCGGTTACGACCGGAAATGATGATATCATTCGTAGCCCTGACTAGCAGTACCAGCGAAGAAAGAAGAAAATCTATCTGTTTACAACACTAACAGTGCCAGTATTGCGAAAATGGATAATCTTCAGGAATCTATTCCAGGCTAAGGAAGGATTTTGTTACAACTGATATTTTATATGGAAGAACTTTCTGTCTACGCAGTCCCGGGAGGGTGTTATCACTTTCGCTCTGTTTATAGCCGAGTATTTTCAGCAGTCAGAGACTCACTTCACTTGCGCAGAGGACTGTCGGGTGCTGGAAGACGACTTTGCGGTCTTTTCAGCATTCGGCAGCCACTGCAGCACTGGAGTCTCTTTGTTAGTTGGACGCAGCCTTAATGCTATTGTCAATCTTGTCTTCGCAGGTGATGGGGGCAGGATTGTTGTTGCCGATGTTGCCGTTAAAATTTCCGGGTGGTTGCGGTTTATGCGCCTAATTATATTGGCGAGAGACGCTCCTTTTTCCGACTGTTGAGGCCGTTCCTTGACGATCCGAAATGGCTCGTCCTAATGAGTGATTGAAATGCGATCCTTGATCCCAAGATAGATAAGGGCGGAAGCGGTGCTAGCGCGTCAGGAACATGTGAAAGCAGCCTGATCGATTTGTTGGCTGAGTTCGATTTAGTTGACAGGTTTCGTCTGGATCTCCCAGAGCGCGAGATGTGGACGCGGTTAGGAGATTCGCCCTCTGGCCAGATTCGGTCTTATCTGGATAGAGTGTTAGAAAAGCCGACAGTGACTTCGTTACTTGTCCCACGTTTCACTGGATTGGGCAAATCATAAACTTGTTAGGGTCAGCCTACGATTAGTCAATAGGCATAGTCTGACCGGCTACTTGAAGTTCAATACCTCCTTACTAGAGATAGGGGACTTCCGGGAGCGGCTGGCAAACTTAATTTAGCGGGCGCTAGTGGGGGCGGTTACCGGGATCCCTTAAGTATAGGATTAAGGACTTCGCCATCAAATACGGCCGACAGCTCAAACTAGATAGGACCAAGAAGACGAAGATAGACTTTCTCGAGTGGTGGAGAGGAGGGGGGCTTCTTAGCCGTAGATCTACCTTGGTGGGACCTTGAGTGCGAGGCAATCGAGCGTTACAAGGGTTTTGTAGTTAGAACTAGGTTAGGTTAAAAAGAGTTTCCAACGAAACCGTGAAATGTAACACATCCGTGCGAGAAGAAGAAGTGCAAAGGTTTCCCAATCGGGGTACATCGAGTTCGTCAAGTCCTCAGATGAGCACGCAATACGGTCGAATCGTAGGATGCACGGGGCCTTTCAGGCGCACTTTCGTGACCGCTTTGCCCGCCGTCCTGACCTCCCGGTTCAGGAGTTTCGCAGCTGTTTAGCCGACTTCCCCCACTTTGAGAAGGCGGAAGCGGCTAGCTGCGAGGGTTTGTTTACTGAATTTGAAGTCCGTGATGCGTTGAAACAGGTCAGGCTCAACAAGTCACCTCGACTGGATAGTTTGCCCTACGAAGTGTACACTTGAGGATGTCGCACATCTTTGTCTCTTTTCTGACGGATATGTTTAACCATTGGTTTGCCCAGGGAGCCATTCCAGGTAGCATTACCAAGGTTGTGATCACATTGCTGAAGAAAGGTGACAGGCATGTTTGGGAGGACTTAGATGATTACAGGTCCATAATTCTGCTAAACACGAAGTTAAAGATTTTGGCCTGGGTTTTAGCAAACTTTTTGCAACTGTCATCAGCGATCTGTTTGGACATGAGCAGAACTACGCTGTGAAGGGAAGATCGATCCAGGAAAACTTGCACCTGGTTCGCGAGATCCTAAAGGAGTTAAAAGACGACAAGGAAGCTGCATTGATCAATTTAGATCAGTCCAAGGCCTTCCATAGGGTGGACCATCGGAGTTTTGCATTGGATCAACATGCTGTACCACAACCAGCAGACGGTGGTGCAGGTAAATGAAAAGCGTTTGGAGGCGTTCGTGGTTGAGCAGTCGGTCCGACAGGATTGCCTTTTGTCTCCTTTTCTCAATGTCCTCGCCTTGGAATCCCTGCTCCGTAGGCTTAGGGATCAGAAGGCTAATCCGGCTTTGCGTGGAGTCTCCTTTGCTGGCCGGGTTAGGACTAATGTCTTTGCGTACACTGATGATATCACTGTCTTTGTGTCCCGCCGACTGGACATACTGGCTGTGAAGAAGGCGGTTGAGAGGTGTGAAGAAGTAGCAGGAACCAAGATCAATTTTAATAAGAGCGGTCTGCACCTGGGTGCCTGAAGGGGTGACGTTCCCCTGCCAGGGCCCTTGCGCTGGAGTGATGGACCCATCCGCATCCTCGGGGTGTGGTTCAGCCTCGGTCTCTAACTGGAGCAAATTTGGTCGGAGGTACGGGCTAAGGTAGAAGAGCAGGTGGGTACTTGGCTTCGAAGGTGGCTGTCTTTAAAGAGCAGGGCGTGCGCCGTGTATATCTTCCTCTTGATCCTTTACCACTTGTCTGTACTTCTCTTGCCTAAGGATCATCGGGTGGCACTAAAACGATCCCTTTTAAAATTACTTTGGAAAAGCCAAAACCCAATGGTCCGTAGACAGGTCTGCTGCCAACGTCCTTGAAATGGGAGTTTGAGGATGCCTTGTCTGGAGAGCCACAGGCTCACTAAGAGACTGATTACCTAGGCTGATCCTTGACGAGGGACACGGTGTGGGGACAAAAGATGAGAGACGTCTTTCCTCGCCTGAAGTACAATCCCAGAGCCGAAGGCCGTCGTAAACCTAAGGATGAAATACCGTTTGACCGCGAGTGCCGTATGCCCTCCGTAGCTTTCCTGGGTCTTGTGACCTTTCTCGGCCGCGAAAAGAGCTGTATCGGGAGTTAGTGATGGGTTCCGCTTCGGATCCTCTGGTGAAGCGACTCGGCTGGTCGCTGGGGGAGATTCGCTCTCAATGGAATTGGGCGCCAGGCTTGAGCTTCTTGAACAACTCCAAGTTCTCGCTCACTTGACGGCTTGCCCGGAACGCATTGTCCCTCAACGAGTGGGCTTTCAGAGCGTGCTTAACAGACATGCCTGATTGTCCCCGCTGCGGCAGTGGTTCGGAGGAAACGGCTTTGCACGCCTTCTACTACTGCGAGCGGGTTCACCCGTTCTGGGGTCACGTCGGGGATTGGCCGGCTTGCGTCAGTCCCAAGCAGCTCGTGCTCTTCGACGTTGGTTACGTCGTGGACAATGTTGGCCCTCCGTATTAGGGTGAGAAGCGTATGGTGTTTCTCGCAACCCTAGCTGTGGCTTGAATAGTGATTTGGGAAACGCAAAACAAGGTATTGTATGACGGTGCAAACTTTTCTCATCGTGATCTGATCTTGTTCTTAGGGTCAAGATTAGATGCGATAGAAAATGCTTGGACCGCATAACATTCAGCAAAAGGTGGGTCTATGCAGCGAGCCTGGTCGTACAAAAAGAGGAAACGTTGGTCCGGGTCTTTCGAGACCCCACATCGGGTAAGTAGGATTTCTTGTACCCCTTTACCCCTTACTTAGCTGTATGAGGTGTGTCATTGGCTCTGTCACTTAGTTGTTCGTCTCCAACATCCTCCCCATCCCCTCATTCTTTTTATTACCTTAACCTTCCACCAGTCCCACCTTTTTTGAGAATCGAAAACAAGCCTAACTGTCCCTATGGGGGAGTGGATCTAAACTAATGGGATAAAGCTCTCAAGGTATCCGCCTTGCACCCACGTAGATATGTGAAAATGTCCTTTTAAGGACCATTAGAGGTCTCCATCTCCAGTATTGAAACATCTCTGACAGTTCTCATGAACTTGTCGAAGCAGACGGCCTGGAGGCAAACACGAAGAGGATAATAAGACCATCTGGTCTTAACCATTCCAGTCGATTCCCATTCGCGCGGCTAAGGCACGATAGCCTTAGCCACATGTTCCCTGTCCGTTCCTCGGCTACGAAGAACTAAGACATGGTAGTCTTAGCCACTTATGTGCTCGTTCTTCGGTTACGCAAAGCTAAGCCGCGGTAGTCTTAGCCACGGGCTCCCTGTTCGATCCCCGGCTACACAGAGAAAACACGGTAGTCTTAGCCACGGGTTCTCCTGTCCGTTCCTCGACTATGCAGAGCTAAGACACGATAGTCTTAGCCATCGTTTCCCTGTTCATTCCTCGGCTACACAACGCTGACACAGTAGTCTTGGTCATGCCATTTGTTCGTTCGTTCTTCAGCACCGCAACGCGAAGACGCAGTAGTCTTAGTTACTCCTTCCTTTTATTCGTTTGTTCCTCGCCTACATAGAGCTAAGACACATCAGTCTTAGCCCACTCGTTCGATCCTGCGCAACCAAGTTACCATCACCAACTGCAGACAAGCTCCAGCATTTCAGCATCTAGTCCACGAACGACTCACTGCTCAGACTAGCATCAACACTTGAGATCACATCGACACCCGCCTCGGTTAAACCAAAATACAGCACAACTGGGATATCGATCATCCAGCAGTCTCTACTATCAACGTCGATCACCAGCTGTCTCTACTATTTCCATCACCGATATGACCATCAAATTGTAAAACCTACGACAAGCGCCACACGATGATGATGATGATGATGATTGTTATCTCGCCTTTGTTCGCTTCATTGTCTTCCGGCTGTCAATTTACTCACATGAACAACACAAAACTAATTTGCGGGGTCGACATTCATACTGGCCCCGCAACAAAGGATTATCTATGGACTTCCACAGATGTCTGCAGAATCCCAGTCTTGAGTTTTTCCAAATTTTTTTTTAAAGAGAGGATCTTCAATCCTCGATTGAAGTGTTGCCCGAAAGTTTGTTCCACTTAATCTAATTGTAAACTGTCCTCTTTGAATTTTTCTTGGTTTGGCTTAAAAGCGGAACTTGAGTTTAAGAAATAACACACAATATCCATGAACAAATTTTTCTTACTCTATTTTATTCAGGTTACAAAAGAAAAGTTTAAACGGAATAATGGGTATTTTCTATATTTTTACAACATAAGCAATTAAGATATAACACATACTATCAAGAATTTCCTTTTATTACACTGTGTTATCGAATATATAAATAAAGATAAAATTTTTCATCTATTCTTATCGCTAGAGTTTTAAATTTTTATAAATTGTTTTGTGTATATTTCTACGATGAAAACTTGTCATTATTCAAAAATTAGAATTTGACATGAATGTTTAAAATATGTGCAAATTATTTTCAATAAGAGTTGCTCGAAGGAATAATTGTTTACAGATTATTTTTTACAAGCTACTCGAAATCGTATCATTAATTACAAAAAAATATTGACTTCGGCATTGTCTCACCAAACTGTAAAACCAATCAACTAAATATCTTCATAAATATCTCCTTAGAGCTAGAAATTTTTTTAAAAGTTTTTCTAAGGGAAATAACTCTAAACAAATTTTAGTAGACTTACTTCCCTTCTCTAATCATTACATGTAACATTTAAGGTTTTTGAAAATTACATACATTTTTAATTAACTATTTAGAAAACAGTTATTAAAATCCTGGGAATTTGAAGTTTTGTAATTATGAAAATATTTTCTTTGTATGAATAAAGTATTCTTCAAAATATATCAATTTTTAAAAATTTCAAATACTTAAAATTTCTTTATTTTTCTATGCCAAAAATATTTTTCTCTATATCAATTTTGTAGCAAAAGTTGCAAAAAACAGATAAGCAAACCAAACCAAATCTGTACTTAGATGGGTGACTGCTGACGAATTCTAGTTAACTTTCCATCAAATTATTCAAAACTTCCAGCCCCAATAGCATTTAAGCTCCCTTATCTCACAAAAAAGATGTCCAAGGTGTGAAATTAAACTGCATCTGATGGTGAGGTTCATATTCTGGAGATCTAGTAAGTGTGGAGTACACCTTCAATGCCATGACTTTCAGGTCGACTCTGAACAAGAAGATAGTGAACTTAAGAGTAACAACAATGAAGGGGTACTCCACATTTCCCAAAAACCAAGAGTGGAGCATCACCATCAGATGCAGTTTAATATCATTCTCAGGACGCTAAACGGTTTCCAGTATTACGAACAAACTCTAATAATTCTAATCAACAGTAATCATTCATTTGCACACCAGTTAATATTTTCAAGTAGTGTTATGTAATACTAATAATTCAATTCAATATTAATTATTTGTTTGCACATAGTTAAATAGTTTCAAGTATAATGAATGAATTGATTGTTCTATTAAACCTAAAATGTGGAAACCTGACAGCGAAAACCAAACCAAGTCAAAGTGAACTTGGAAGGAATCGCAATGAAGGGGTACTCAAACAGGGAGTGGAGTGTCCTCGGTGCATAAATGTTAAAGTGATGGACTGCTGAATCATAGTAAGTGAGTTCAAACTCCAGTTGTGCTATTACATTCACATTCAGACAAATACCCTTGGGAAAGGCATGAACCCCATTATCCTTGCTAGCTATTGGTTAAATAGTACCACTATTCTTTAAGAAGGATGGCTTTAGCATTAAATAACCTACAAAGGTTGATATGCCATTAAACAAAGAAATTAAATCAATCAACCAGGAGTACTTTAGGATTGGAGCCTCACCATCAGATGGTATGTTGTCATATCTAGGACACAAATTTGCATAGAGGTGCAGTCAATGTATTCTACAGCCCCAATAGACAGCATGGATGTGGCAATCCCATAGAGTGACAACAATCTGACAAAGTCTGGTTGTGTCATGAGATACTGCTGGGGTGCCCTGGGTTAATGGTAATGATGCTTCAGCCCCGAAACCATGCCTGAACCCAGAGTCATCATCATCTGATGAAGGCTTTGTTAGAAGCAATGCTGTTGTATAAACATCAGTTATTGTATGATACCAACTATACTATATTAAAAAAAAAACCTTTAAAAATTACTCATATTTTTTGTAATGATATTTATTTCAGCAGATCCAACATTCTTTTTAAATGTTAGATCTGCATGGGTTATTTCCATTGAAATGTTTATCTATAAGCCTTAGGAAGTACTTCTTAAAAGTAGATAATTTACAAAAAGGGGTGTTGAACCATATTACTTTTCTTTTCCTGTGTTTGGTTGTATTATTTCTACAGCTGCTATCATTTAAGGATTTGACGTTTAGTAATAATATGAATAATATTATGATAATGTGTAAGATATAATTGTAATATTGGTTAATTATTTTCAAGTAGTACATATATTTTTAGTCTTTTCTTTTTTTATGGAATTTTTTTCCCCGATATCAGTTTGTGTAATATTTTATTTGCAAATTGTATCATCTGGGATTTTTTCATACCATCAGAATTATAGAATAGTTATAAAAAATTATATATATATATATATATATATATGAAGCTGTTGTTTCTGTCTTAGTATTTAACTATTGTTGGGAGGAGAACAGAGGGATTCTTATGTTTTCCAAGAGCATTAGCATGATAAGAAAAGCAGCAACCTCTTACAGGATATAATTACTAGTTAAAACCAGAGCTCAACTGGCCTGCATTAAAAAATTTTCCAATGGTCAAAGATTTATCGAGTAATATATGATCGCCATTTTGAACTGAATTTAAAAATAGCATCCCTTGTATTTAGTCAGGGCTGGTTGTTAAGATGTCCTTGACTACTTTATAACAAGTTGTACGCAACAAAAACCTGTGGACTCTACTTTTCACAGCTGATTATGAGTACCTGATGTTTAGCATAACATATAACATTGTATGTGTACGTAACTACAGTGTACCACCCTACTCACTAATACCCACATATCTAGAGGGGCAGGAGCTTGAAATTATTTAATTTATCGTGTAAAGTGTCAATAACGAGCTGAGGGTTTTTTTTTTTCTCTTTTTAGCTTAACATTTGTATTCCTATAAGAATGGATTGCAAGTGTAAGAACTATCCTGACAGGTTCTGTTATATCTGCAGTAATGTGGTTCTTCCTACCCATCAAGTAAAAAATACTGACTTTGTGAAGAAGGCATATCAAAATTACTTTGGAGTCAAACTAGAAAATCAGAATAAGCTATTCACTTCCAACGTTTGTTGTAAAACATGAATAGAGAACTTCAGGGATTGGAGGAATAGTAAAAAGAAGAGTATGCCATTTCCCGTTCCAATGGTCTCGAGAGAAGGAAGATATCACATTACGGATGGCTATTTCAGCATGATAAATCTAGAAGGAATTAAATCACAAGAACAAGCACTATGTCCAATACACCGATGTTCCTTCTGCCTAAAGACCAATCCCTCATGCCTCAGACCTTCCTGTTCTTGAGCCAGATGGTAACCTAGAACATAGCTCTGATTTGGAATATAGTAACATGACTCTTGTAGCTGAAGATGATGCATACAAGCCAAAAGAGGACGACCAGCCAGTACCCTTGACACAAGCAGAACTCATTGATCTGACACAAGACCTGAATCTTTCAAAGGAGTCTGCTCAGCTGTTGGGTTCGCGTCTTAAAGAGAAACGTCTGTTAGCACTAGGAATAACATTCTATTGGTACTGAGTCTGTAGGAGAGAATTAAGACAGTTTTTCACATTCCAGGATAACTTATCATTAGTTAAGTACATTCACCAGATGGAGACACGGAATACTTCGATATTGTTGCAGGAGTACTATAAGGAGACACGCTAGCCCCATACCTCTTTATCATCTGTCTAGACTACGTGCTTAGAACTTCGATCGACAAAATCAGAGAAAATGGCTTCGAGCTGATGAAGAAAAGAAGCTAAAAGTACTATTTACCAACCCCTCCGCTCGGGCAGGATATGACACAAGGTCAATTTTTAAGCGGAGTTTAACAGGTTTTGAATTCAGAGTTTTCCTTCTCCTAGACTAGTTGCCTCCCCAAGGCTGAAGAACCTAGTCCGTCCTACTATTTACCCATAGCTGGAGGGAGAATAAGGGGGTTCATACCTTTCCCAAGGGTATTTGCCCGAAAGTGAACGTAATAGCGCGACTGGAGTATGAACTCGCGTACTACGATTCCGCAGCTCATCGCTTTAACCATTACACCACAAGGACCACGAGGACCACGAGGAAAAGAAGCTAAAGGTACCCCACAAAAACAATCACCAACGCCGACTACACTGATGACTTGGCATTACTGATGAATACGCCTTATCAAGCAGAGACACTACTGCATAGTTTGGAACGAGCCGCAGCAGGCATTGGCCTCCATGTCAATGCACACAAAACTGAATATATGTGTTACAACCAAACGGGCAACATTACCACACTACACGGAGCCTCTCCGAAACTAGTAGACAAATTCACCTACCTAGGAAGTAGCATCTCATCAACCGAAAAAAACATTGACACACGACTAACGAAAGCATGGACAGCTATCGATAGGCTCTCAATCATATGGAAATCAGACCTGACCAATAAAATGAAACGCAGTTTCTTCAAAGCAGCGGTCGTGTCGATATTGCTATATGGATGCACTACATGGACGCTAACTAAACGGCTGGAGAAGAAACTAGACGGCAATTACACAAGAATGTTGAGAGCAATATTGAACAAGTCCTGGCGACAACACCCCACGAGACACCAACTATAGGGCCACTTGCCTCCCATCACGAAAACTATACAAGTTAGACGAACCAGACACGTAGGACACTGCTAGAGAAGCAAGGACGAGCTCATGAGTGATGTACCCCTATGGACCCCCACATATGGCCAAGCAAAAGCAGGATGACCAGCTCGAACATACAGCAGCTATGTGAGGACACAGGATGTAACCCTGAAAACCTGCCAGAGGCGATGAACGATAGGGAGAAGTGGCGAGAGAGCGTCAGGGATATCCGTGCTGGCGGCACGACATGATGATGATGATGATGATTGCCACAACATTGCTGGATTGATTAAATCAATTGGCTTAGAGTATGATGTTACGAAATGGAGACTTTTTATTGACTCATCCAGTAGAAGTCACAAAGCAATTCTTCTACATAATGGGAACAGTTTTTCTTCTATCCCTATGGGTCATTTAGTACAAATGAAAGAAACTCACAACAGCATGGATCATTTGCTGTCTACTGTTAACTACCTGGAGCAGAAATGGTTGATCTATAGAGATGTGGTTGGACTGGTCCTAGGGCTCCAAGGTGGGTACACAAAGTATCCTTTTTTTCTGTGTCACTAGGTCAGCCTGGCTGACGAAGAACATTATGTCAGATAAGAATTGCCGTTTAGACAAGGGTTAAAACCTTGCTCGCATCACATTCAGTCTCACCTTCTCATTGAACCATACATATCAAGTTAGGAGTAATGAAGAACTTTGTCAAGACAGTGGACAGGAAAGGCAGTGAGTTTGCTTCCCTCCTGGAGAAGTTCACACAGATAAACATGGAGAAACCCAAGGCTGGTATATTTGACAGCCCAAAAATAAAAGAACTCATGAAGAACCCAATGTTTGACGAAGCTTGGAGTGAAGCTGAACAGTCGGCCTGAAGTTAGTAGTCACAAACTTCCCGAGAAACCACGGAATACGCAAAGGAAATTGAAGAGCTACAGAAGAGTTTCCACCAACTCGAGGCTCAAATGTCAGTCAAACTGCACTTTTTGCAGTCACATTCGGACTATTTTTCAAAAATAATGTGAGGATTTGAATGAAGAACAGGGTGAGCACTTTCACCAAGACATTCACATTATGGAAGAATGCTACCAAAGCCGGTGGGATTTAAACTTCCTTACTGACTACTGTTGGTGCTTGAAACAAGATGCAGTGGCTGCCAAGCACAAGAGGAAGTCCTTGAAAAAGAATAGCTTCTTTTGTGCATTTTTCAGTTTACTATGGTACAATGTGAATTTTCTGTAAATATATCAGCCCTAAATTTAGAATTATTTAATTAATTCAACAAGAAAATAAATTGAGTATTAATACAGATCTATATAGGAGGTGCCCGTGGTGTAATGGTTATTGTCGTAGGAAATGGACACGGCGACACAAGTTCAAATATATATATATATATATATATATATATATATATATATATATATATATATATATATATATATATATATATATATATATATATATATATATATATATATATATATAAAAGCAAGTAAAGTAAATGAGGTGCCCGTGGTGTCATGGTTATCGTCGTAGGAAATGGACACGGCGACACAAGTTCAAATCCTGGACGAGACTGATTGCATTTCACATAGCACTAATACCCTTGGCAACAGTATTGAATCCAATTATTCTACCTCCAGCTATGGGTAAATAGTAGGGCAGACTGAATTCTTCAGCCTTGGTGAGGCAACTAGCCTAGGAGAAGGAAAACTCTGAATTCAAAACCTGTTAAATTCCGCTTAAAAATTGACCTTGTGTCATATCCTGCCCGAGCAGAGGGGTTGGGTAAATATGAATACAGTTCTATAGATTTCAAATATGAGTTTGTACTTTAAAAATTTGATCAGATTAGAAAAAATGAGTCTCATTTTTAGATTCAGTGTAAAAAAAACTCCCCTAAAATCAGTTATTATATATTCAACCTTGAAAAAATCATTGGCCACTGTTATTTATCTATTGATTCATTCATTTTAATATATTCATATCTATCAATCTCCAACACACACACACAAAGACGGACAGACGAATAAATACACACACACGCGAGCACTCACACACACGGACGAATACACACACATACACACACAAAGACGGACGAATAAATACACACACACGCACTCACACACACGGACGAACACACACACACATGGGGACACACTAGCCCCATACCCTTTTATCATCTGTCTAGACTACGTGCTTAGAACAAAGTACCAACTATAGGGCCACCTACCTCCCATCACGAAAACTATCCAAGTTAGACGAACCAGACATGCAGGACACTGCTAGAGAAGCAGGGACGAGCTCATAAGTGATGTACTCCTATCGACCCCCACATATGGCTGAGCAAGGGCAGGACGACCAGCTATGTGAGGATACGGGATGTAGCTCTGAGGACCAGCCAGAGGCGATGAACGATAGGGAGAAGTGGCGAGAGAGGGTCAGGGATATCCATACTAGTGGCATGACATGATGATGATGATGAACCTTTTTTGAGTTATTAGTCAATATCAATCTTATTTCTTAAAAAGTAGTTCCATAGTTTAAATCAACAAATGATATTAATCCTTTGCATATATTTACATATAGTTTCCTTCTCCTATACTGGTTGCCAAATCAAGACTTAAAAGAGAGGGATTCATGCCTTTTCAAAGGGAAACACGTCAACCTCTTGCAGGATTTGAACTCGAGTCACTGTTTCCATTTCCTCTCATGGCAACCATAACTCTGAGCATTCCAGACAAAAATTATAAAATTAGCCCACGGTTGTATAAGATTACCTACTTCCCCTCTTGACCGTGAAAGAATGGTTGTGTCCATCTTATAAATTAGCTGTTGGACAGACAGAGTGTGCATTTGTATATGAATTCCTTATCAAGTATTTTGACCTTCGACCCGGCCCAAAAATGCCATTCCAAGGTGATGCACCGGAAGGAAGTGACACATTCCAATGGCCAGTAATCGAAAGAGATCGCGTGGGCGGATTAAGGCTGATAATATGGGACAAGGTGAAGAACACACTGTGCCACTACAGAGTGATGCACTGGAAGAGTGTGACCTCTAAACTGCGTGACAGTTATTTCCGCTTGATGACGATTAAACATTCGATTTCAAAGATCGAGTGGGCGTCAAACGATTATATAATGCACTATCAAATATCAAATACCAAATATTTGACTTCTCTCTTTGTTATATCGTCATCTACAGCATCACAACTACACAATAATTAAGACGCAATGACAAAGACGCACGCAGGAATAACAGACGCAATGATAAAGACGCAGGAAGACTTTTTTATAAAAATATATACCTCTCACTTTATTGCAAGGTTTCGAAAGGATTGTTCAAGGTTTGTGTGTGAGAGGGAGCTGGAGACCGAACATAAACTGTAATATTTTGACCCCAAACTTATGGCCGTCAACGTTGTGTCTTTCTCGTTCTTCTGATGCTCAACCGGAGGTCCAGAGGCCACTCTGCTGGGTGCTGGCTTACTTTACGGCATCTTATCAGCATCTTCTCTGGACCTCAACTGATAAGGGCCCAAAGGCCCCTTCAGCCTGATGTGGCTTTCCCTACCACATCTCGTCTATAACTCGTCGAACTCAACTGAGTTATATAATCGTTTGACGCCCACTCGATCTTTGAAATCGAATGTTTAATCGTCATCAAGCGGAAATAACTGTCACGCAGTTTAGAGGTCACACTCTTCCAGTGCATCACTCTGTAGTGGCACAGTGTGTTCTTCACCTTGTCCCATATTATCAGCCTTAATCCGCCCACGCGATCTCTTTCGATTACTGGCCATTGGAATGTGTCACTTCCTTCCGGTGCATCACCTTGGAATGGCATTTTTGGGCCGGGTCGAAGGTCAAAATACCACATCTAATTCAATATTATTAAGTATTTCCTACTTTCTTTTTGTGTTGGTAATTTGCCACCTTTCTACGACACAAAACCTACTGAGGATTTTTATCATTAAGGGTTTTCGGACTATCGTCTTCATCTTTATATCCACAACGTTTCAGCTGATATGTCCTTTGGCCTTCAGGTGTTTGTCGAACTCGGGAACCTACACGGAACTTCGTCCTCTGTTGAATCCACAGGGGGCACATGTTCTGATTCCGTTAGCCATAACCGGGTACAAGTGTTAAGTATTCCTGTATTAACACTTGAACCGGCAACCTCTAGACGATTATCTCCTTAGAAGCTTAGCGAACCAACGCCTATAACCGTTACACCATGTGTCCTGCTGGACAGTTTAGAGTGAACTTTTGGGACTTATAAACTTAATGTTCTTACTTGACTAGGATTAATACTACTATGTATGATTTTTTACCTGTTCTCATATTCAGATTTTTTTTTTTATCTAACCTTTTTTGATAAACACCTGAAGAAGGCCGGAGGACATATCGGCCGAAACATCGTGGAAATAACAATAAAGATGAAGACAATAGTCCGAAAACCCTTAATGATAAAAATCATCAAGCTTTGACAAAGAAATTCAGACAATTAATACCTACTGAGTACTTTCTTCTGAATGACTTGCAAGAAAGTATACCATTAATTTGAATAATTCATTCTAGTAAGTGTAAGATATATTTTATGAAAACAAAATGTTCAGCTATCGATTAAAAAATGTTTTGTGTCTTATCAGCAATTAGTTTATTTACTGCTAAATAAAAAAACAAGGTGAAAATCCTCCACGTGTTCTAATTACATAATTGGCAGGCGGAGTATGTACTTACGGAACCCCTCTGCATGAGCAAGATATGACACAAGGTCAATTTTTAAGTGGTTTCAGAGATTTCCTTCTCCTAGACTTGGTTACCTCACCAAAGCGGAAGAAACCAGTCTGCCCTACTATTTACCCATAGCTGGAGTGAGAATAATTGGATTCATGCCTTTACCAAGGATATTAGCACTATGTGAAATGCGATCAGCAACGTCTAGGGTTTGAACTCCGGTCTTCATATTCATTTTCTACGACGATAATTTGCCCAATCGGCTGGGGCTGTAGAATACACCGACTGCTTCTCTGCAGAGGAGTAAGACTCCCCCAACGAGTGTCCTGGATATGACAATAAACAATCTGATGGTGAGGTTCCAGCAATGCTGGAGATTTGGGGAATGCGGAGTACCCCTTCATTGCCATCGCTCCCAGGTCCACTCTGGCCCGGAGTGGTAGCACCTGATAAGGGTCCTATCTATGGGTTAAATAGAAACAAATAGAACAAATACTGATTTTTGCATTTAAACTGCGTATTTATGCTAAACTGAATTGTTTGAAATAGAACTGTTTTGACATTGGAACTGCGTACTAGTGCTGAACTGAATTGCTCGAAATAGAACTGTTTTTGAAGTCTAAACTGTGTACTTATGCTGAACTGAATTATCTGAAATAAAACTGTCTGACATTTAAATCTGTGTATTGCCCAGTCAGCTGGGGCTGTAGAATACACTGACTGCACCTCTGCAGAGAGGTAAGACCCCCCCCCCATAACGAGTGTCCTGGATATGACAATAAACAATCTGATGGTGAGGTTCCAGCAGTGCTGGAGCTTTGGGGAATGTGGAGTACCCCTTCATTGCCATCACTCCCAGGTCCACTCTGGCCCGGAGTGGTAGCACCTGATAGGGCCCTATCTATGGGTTAAATAGAACTAACAGCATACTTATGCTAAACTGAATTGAGTAAACTGAATAGCTTGAAATAGAAATGTTTTTCACAATTAAACCGTACTTACACTTAAACTGCGTGCTTATGCTTAACTGAATTATTTCAAATAGAACTATTTTTCACCATTAAAACTGTATTTACACTTAACTGAATTATTACATATAACTGCTTGAATAGTTTGAAATGGAAATGTTTTTGACAATTAAACTGTGTACTTATACTAA
>CAUZXS010003376.1:47500-50000 GCA_963585895.1 Sepioteuthis lessoniana
AGGCTATGACACAAGGTCAATTTTTAAGCAGGACACAGCTGGTTTGAAATCAGCTTTTTTTCTAGATTAGCAAAAGCTAAAGAACCCAATATGCCCTACTATTTACCCAAAGTTGAAGAACACATAGGTTCATGCCTTTTCCAAGATCATTAACACTAAATGAAATGCAAATAGCTCATCAAGGAATTTAACTTAGGTTACCAATTCCATTTCTTGCATAAAAAATATCCAGGGAATGGATTTACTAAACTTCTCGGCACAAGTAGGATGTTACACAAGATCTATTTTTAAGCAGAGTACAGCTGGTTTGAATTTAGAATTTCCCTGTTCCTAGACTGGTTGCCATACCAAGGCTAAAGAACACAGTCTGACCTACTATTAACTTATAGCTTGGAGAGAACAGATGGATTCATGCCTTTCTCTGTGTCACGTCTATAAAATGAAAGGTGTTGGATTGTTTGAGGAAGGGTCAGTAAAAGGGAGAGGGTACAAGACGTCCATAATTGGGTACATCTCACTGGTTAGTAGCAGGAGGAGATCAACCAATCAGAGATGCCCAGAGGCATATAAGAAAAGGTGCTAATTATCCCTATTTATCTCACCGATTCTGCAGCCTTTGACTGACAAGACGTATCTTTTGTATTAAGAATTCCACAACTGGAGGACTAAATGGCTACCCAAATTCCAACAAAATGCAGTCAGTCTAATCCAGGTTGTCGATTCCATTTCTTACACAGATAACAATCACACTAAGTGGATATACCCAAAAAAGATAGAGTTTAATACTGACAAGTCATGAAGAATGGGTCAGCCAAAATATGTTAACATCATCAAATATATAAGGAAACTATTCAAATGTCTGAAGAATTCCTGGCATAATAAGGAACTCTACTCAAAATTATAGATAATAAGTTTTGTTTTCGATCTTTCGTTGTAGAAAAATCTTTTCTTTTTTTTTCTTTCAACAAATCCGACTCTTACAAGTACAGATATTTAACTAGTTTTAGTCAGTTTTAGAAAATACAGAAACACAAAGGCAATTTACTCAACAACATTCAGGTTTGTGAAAGTAAGGAGAATTGGGCTTGTGTAGGGAGGGAGAAAGAAAAAGAGAACCACTTGTATAGAGAGTGATGGAGGGAGGGACTGAATTAAATGTAACACTTTCTTGATTTTTGGCTAATTTGGCTTTGCTAATGGTGAACTTTTTAAATGAAAATAAAAAAAGTATTGACGACTAACGAAGAAACCAGCCATAAAAAAAGGAAAAGCATATCACCGATACACAACATAACTTACGGCCTGGAGATTCAAGAGGAAGAAAAAAAAACATACTTTTTTTTTATATTTGTTATGCTTCCTTAGGCATCTCTGCTTTTTACTATCTTCTCACATCAACTTATTTTTAAAAATCAATATCTATATACAAATTAAAATATATTATGTGATTCAACAGATAGTTCCCATAAATGCCCTCTTAAATTTATTTCCTTACCAATTTTTCTGAAACCATTTTATTTCTGAAATTTTTATGCTACTGCAGAAAGAGACAAAAATCGTGGAATTTTCTTTAATAGGATTTCTCATGAGCTATTAGATTAGGACGTCTCAAAGTCAGTGATACTCTACTCTTTATAATATGTAATAGACGTCAATCAAAAAAAAAATCTTTTTAGACTGATTTCCTCTTAAAAACAAGTAGGAGTTAACTTAAAAGGTTTTGTTGAGATGATAAAATATTTCATAGAAGAGTTATTTACAGAGACAAAAAGACTTATGGTCAACTAAGGTAAAATTAAGTTGGTTTTAGTTAATCTAATTTGTAAATAAATTTCTCCTTGTTTAATAATATATTAACCTTCATTGGTTATTTATTGCTAAAATTATCCTGGCAAAACAGAAATAAAACTATTTAACCCATAACTAGAGTGATAAGGGGTTTTATATTGTTCCCAAGGGTATTAGTATAAAAGTGAATGGAATGACTGGAATTCAAACTAGTTTTCTATAATGTCACAGTCAAGCACATTAGCCATTACACCGCAGAAATTCTTTCATAGAAATTTCATAGGGTAAAAGATAACAGACATTATAGAATAAGGGACTTTTTTTATCATATCATATTTACTAACCCCTCCGCTCAGGCAGGATATGACACAAGGTCAATTTTTTTTAAAGGGCCTTTTTTTTAATAATTATTTGAATAGGCTAGCTGAATATCACTGTAAACTGACACTATTGGAAAACTAATAAGTTCGGCTAAGAATGATTTAAAAAGATAATAATACAAAAGAATTTATTAATGAAAGAGATGCCAAAGAAATGACAACACTGTCCGTCAAATAAGTGCTAACTGGATTGATAAACTTGCATGGAAATTTCTAAAAATGTCATGAAAACATTTTTTTAAAAAGCCTTTGGATCTTAAATCTACAGATAATATGCGTAAAAGTCTCTTTCTATATGAAATTATATCTATATGAAAAAAAAAAAAAAAAAA
>CAUZXS010003376.1:55000-103977 GCA_963585895.1 Sepioteuthis lessoniana
AGCAATTTCAGAATAGACCAGCATTCTGGGATGATGAATTACTCCTTTTTATCGTTTTTGGTTTTGTTAGTTTTTTTTTTAAATAAAAATCAAAAATAATTATATCAATGGTAAACTACAATCTACAGGGAAATTTCATCATCAGACAATATCTTTAAATTGAACAAGAATGTCTTTGCATCACCTTTTTACAAAGGTGTTGTCTAGAAAGAAACATGGGGGTGTCCTTGTGGTGTAATGGTTAAAGCACCAGACTGTGTAATCATAGTTAGCGAGTTCAAATTCCAGTTGTGCAATTACGTTCACTTTTGGACCAATACCCTTGGGAAAGGTATGAACCCCCCTTATCCTCGCAGCTATGGGTTAAATAGCATCACTACAGTTCTTCTCAAACGATGGCTTTGGCATTAAATAACCTACAAAGGTTGATATGCCATTAAACAAAGAAACCAAACCAAACCCTAGAAAGAAACATGTACCTGGCCCCGCTCCCATCCATAAAAGGGTTTTTGGGTAACAACAGGTAGGATGTTCTTGAGTTTTTACACCAACAGGTTCAATCCTTCATTTGGGTTTCATTTATGAATAGCCGCATTTTATATTGGGTGGTAGGTGGGACACAGTAGTCAGGATCCCAGATTGTTCATAAATTTTCTTTTTGTCACATGTAAAGAGGATCAGTCCTTTGCAACAGGCAGAAGAATTGGCTGGAATTACAGCTTGAATCAACTTGTGTACAACATTTAAATTAATCTCATGTGAAGTCATATCCAATTCTAACAAGTCCGCATTTTTTTTCAACACATTCCTTTTTATGCCACAATTCATTTGCATTTGATAATTATATACTACTTCTACTTATATAGTAGATATAACATTTACTCATGAAATATACTCCAAATATAATTATGATGGGATGAGAGTAATATTTTATAAACATTTTTACAGTTGAAAATTAGATTGCTAAGATTTGTTTATATATAATACAGAGTCTGTCCCATAATAATTGTTACATTAGTATACAAAATTTAGGGGCAAATGCACTATTATAAGACAGAGATAACATTTGAAAAAGAAAAGGGAAAGGAAAGAAAAAGAAAAAAGAAAGAAAAAAACGAAGATAAAAGAAAAAAAGGAAAAAACAAAGAAAAATGGAAAAGTGAAAATAGGAAAAAAAAAGAAAAAAGAAAAAAAAACAAAGTAAAAGGAAAAAGGAAAAAAAAAAAGAAAAAAGAAAAAGAAAGAAAAAAAAAAGAAAAGAACCTTATAAATGTTCCTTCGACATTTGTTTGTTAATTACTACTGTGATCTCCAAGTGATGGAATCTTTTATTTGATAAACAGTATCATGGTTTTCTTATTTTTATACCTGTAAAAGACAATAAGGTATTGCAACTAAACATATGAAAAAAAAGAAAAAAAACTTGTCTGAATGAGTAAATGTATAATATTAACAAAAACTTTTCTTAGACCCCCCCCAAAAAAAATTACACAGCCTATAAAATTAAGCAGAAAAAAAACGTGATTTTAGGCTTTATCCACTTAAAGGTCATCTTTGGTTGTCAAGTTCAATGTCATGCCACATCCTATTTATATAAGGGGAAGTACTCTATAATAGTTATCTCTCTTGAGAAATTCAAATTAGGATGAGTGTGAACATAGAACCCCCACCACCACCACCACATAGAATTATTATTAAGTTTTAAATTGGATTGGAAATTGCTTTATTTTCTAAGCATTTTGATGTTATTGCACTAGAATAAAAACATTCTCACCATTCTTGCTCTGTTTAAGTAATATAAAAAAGAATCAGATATGATTATAACAAAAATTAGGGGGTTCAAACTTAAGAACACAAAAGGGACCATTAGGTTCTGATGGGAGAGGGAAAGGCACAGTGGGCCAAAAAGCAACATGGGAGACCGCAATTTCCACTAATCACAGTGTTAACCTACAATATAGATAAAAGGGAGCCACAGAGAACCTTTATTTATAAAAATGAATGTACATGCGACAGTAAATGTATGGGAATTAGGGAACAAAAAGTCCAATGGGAATCCAAATTAGATAGAATTAATTTTTAATTGATAAGGAAAATATTAATTACAAAAATGATTCTGCCTTGAGCCATAGATAAGGGTTAGAGACCTCTGACATAGAAATGGGTGGGATATTTATTAAACAAGCCTCTGTTGCTCTGTGGTTTTATGGATGGCAGTGTTTAGTCAATATATTTATTGAGGCAAATAAATCTCCCAAAATAAAAGAACCAAATACCAAAAATTTTAAAGAATTCTCCAGACAGTTTGCTTGTAGGTGTGTCCAGTAAATTGTTCATAGCTAAATTCAGAATTTAATAATTGTTTTTAAGAATTTAATAAAAAGAGCTGTTAGGGTTAGAGAAACCCTATATTTTAAGATCAATTAATCTGTTTCAATGGATTTACTTGCGATGGATTTACTGCAATGAATATACCAAGTATCACCAATAAAACAGGTTCTTTTTTTGAAATCCAAGACTGGTTAGTCTTTCCAAAATCTAATCACACTATCTTTCCGCGTGGATCAGTAAGTAGAACATACAAAACTGTTACAAACGGCATCTATCATATAATTGTCAAAAATCAAAGATTTCCATGGTAGGAGAAAAGTAACTGACTTACCAAAAAGACATATGTAATACGAGGTTAAGTTACACAAGGATGAGGACAAAGATTACTCAACTCCCTCAGTATTCCCTTTTAAGGGTACTACAGACATCAGGGACTGTCCCTGACCCTACCAATGAGAAGATGCTTGGGAGACAGATCTCAAAAGCTGAGCAGCATATTTATATATGGATGTTTGGTACAAGTTTAGGGTCAGAATTTTTCATTGATGAAAGAGCACAGGAAGAATTGGATTCATACTTAAAACTACCTTGGATTACATTCTCTACATTGGATTACACTACTCCATCTTTTAATGAAATTAAGGTCAACTTAATTTAGTGCAAAATATCACAATTGGAAATTCTAGCAAATGTTGACTGAAATATTGAGGTCACCTAGGGCAGTGTTTGAATACAAGATTTCTGACAGAGAAACCAGCCAGAAAATTTAACTGATAAGACCCCCTCCTCCCGCCACCAATTGATAGACCAGATCTCTCCTGGATGACAGAGCATTTTGGCTCCCCACTGACCCCCGTTTAAAAGGGATTTAAAAAGAAGAAAGAAGAAAAAAATCTACTTGGAATTAGATTCATTGCAACTCAAAATGTCCCAAAAGAAAGAAAAATTGACAAGTTTGTTACTAAGCAACAGATTCAAAATGGATCATCTCTTAATGTTTCTTTCTGCTGTCAGACAAACATAAGAAAAAAAAAAAAAAAAAAAAAAAAATTTTTTTCCCCCTCCAAAGCAGAGTTCCTTTTTTTTTTCTTTCAAAACATTTTAAACGTGGTTCTCAATGCAAGTTCTAACTTGAGTTGTCTTTCCTCAACAGAATGAAAGTTTCATGTTCATAATTACTTAGGGCTTGAAGCATAGGTGAATAATGACTGCATGATAAAAAAAAAAAACAATAAGCAGCAAAAGAAGAGGGTGTGTGGGGTTGCTGATGGACAGGATTTTGTGTGTGTGTGTGTGTGTGTGTGTGTGAAATAAATAGACAAGTGGTTCTTTAAAGTTGAAAAGGATAGCAATGGATAAAAAAAAAAAAGAGATAGTTCTTGGAAATTATACAGGATGTTTGAGAGATCGAGGAAAATGATGAGGATAATGATGATGAAGATGATTTTGTTGCTATGGCAATGACTGAGATATTTTGCTTCACTGATTCTTCAGTACATTTCACCATCCCTACAAGAAACAAAAAAAAAACAATGAATCATTGAAACAACAAGAAAAAACAAACACAAATAAAAAAGATGATCAAAATAATTAATCAAACCAGACTGTAAAAATAGTAAATCACCTCTCTCTTCATAGGCTATCATGCAAAATGTGGTTGGTTTAACATTTGATGGTTTGGTTTCTTTGTTTAATGGCATATCAACTCTTTTTAGGTTATTTAATGCCAAAGCCATTCTCCTAGAAGAACAGTAGTGGTACTATTTAGCCCATAGCTGGGAGGATAAGGGGTTCATACCTTTCCCAAGGGTATTTGTCCGAAAGTGAACGTAATAGCGTGACTGGAGTACGAACTTGTGTACTATGAGATTCCGCAGTCCATTGCTTTAACCATTACATCAAGAGGACACCCTCTCTTTAATATTTGAGAGAAAGGAGAAAGCTTAAAAACTGCTTAGTTCCTTTGACTAGTGTCACAAAGGAATTAAACAACTTTAACCTTTGACCTCCTCCAATGGGGATTAGAATTGCCAGGCATGCCTTGTTTTTTATCATAACTTATGATCTTTTTTGCTGGGCTCTACATATTTTCCCATATTAACAGAGGAAGAAGAATACAAAACAATTTAATTGTACAAACATATATTTAAAAAATACTAAAGGTAGGTTGTAAACTTAATGGCTTTGAGGCCAGACTTATCAGCTGAGGTTTATCTTGAAACTGGAGTAGATGAATTAACATCCGCATGGTCTCGTTTCCAGCCTATAAGTGATGTAAATTAAAAGGAGTCAAAAAAGGGCACCAATCCGTGGGAATGCACTTATTGGCCCCTTTATTGCCAAAGGCAGATGATCAAGCCTATATTTTCCAATAAATTTGCCCAAAGACAAGTGTAATGTGGTAGCCCAACCATCAGCAACCTCGGTGCCCAGCTATGGCAAACATGGCTGACAAGAAGTCAAAAAGTCAATCACCAATAAGAATATTGTGGTAAACAATCTCATGTTTTTCGTAGCTTGAAAAGTCATGAGAGACTTACAAGATTCAAAAAGTGACATTTGATACTGAGACAGCAAAGAGTTAAGTTGTACCGTTTGGGGGCTCAGTAAACCCACCACAAGTCCTATTGAGGGTGGGGATGACTATTTATAAGAGAGAACAATTCTTTCCTCTATTGACTAAGAAAACCACTCCATGTATTCCCCCCCCCCGCTAAGGATTTGAAGATTTAATACCCCAAATAAAAAGAGAGTAGATTTTATGACACACATTTTTCTCTTACCTGCTTCTTGTCAGGGTCAAGTGACAACATTAAAAACCCCAAAAGCAAGGTACACAAATATGGACTTGAAACCCCAAGCACTGAATGAGCATAGAGTGCAAGTGGTCCTGAGGTCAGAGGGCAGCACTGAACATGTATCCAGAGTGTGACCATAGAGGGCAGCATCATAGACAAACACAAGCTCTGAACATTGAGAGCTAAGATCCCAACCCAAAGACCAGTGAGTTGTTTGTCTTTAAAAGTCTGGAATTTGGTTTTCTTTTTCTGAAATTCTAAGATAAATAATTTTCAATATTTCAAGCCTTTTTAGGCTACAATGTCTTATTTGAAACTCTTGGAAGCAAACACTTAGAATTTGGGGAATTTTCAAAATGGTTGTATAGGTATAGCAATTCAGTTGATTGTTAGGAAATAGCAAAATATCTGTAATTGAATCTTGTTAATAAAATTCACATGGAGAGGAAATTATTATCCTTATTCTGGTTGTTTTAATCACTTTCAGTTGATGTAACCTCCAACCTTAAAAAAAAAATTTTGTTCTGCTTTGATTTTGGAAACCTAATTTATAAAAAAAAATTGCTTCTTTTTTTTATTTGGTTGTTTTAATTACAATGAGTTAGCTGATGTACTCATCAGCCTGAAAAAAATTCTGTTTTGTTTTGTTTTTTGGCAACTTAATTCATAGAAAACAATTTTTTTTTACATTGGGCTATTCTGGACAAGTACCAAATTTTTGCCTCAATAAAACATCGTTTTAAAATGTTTACTTGATACACCCTTTGTAATTTCCATTCATCCGCAAAAAAATTAACTAAATATTAAACTACAAAATAGATAATTTAACAGCATTTAATACAATTTATATGAGAAAAGAATTGGTAAACTATAAATTATAAATGCAAATGTACGTTTGATTCTTGAATTTCTTTTTTGGAAAAGATGGGTTTGGTGGGTAGTGAGGAAATCACAAATATTAGGAGAAAATGAACAATACTTATCAGCTCGGCAGCCCGGCTGGCATTGGCTAACAGACAAATGCCAATGAGTGGGCCAGCATATATGCACGCATAGCCATTCCTAGGCTCACAGCCAATCAACACACTGGGAACAGATGAGGACCACTTGTGCATGGTGGAATGCCCCGATGCACATATAATCTTCTCTTCCTGATGCTCAAGTGATTATTCACTTTCACACGTAATTCAACACGTGAACTCCACTCAAGTACTGAACTTTGACAAAATTCATTTGTGTAGTTTCATTAGATCTTTTCGCACATACATAATTCCTAATATAAATAATTTGCACAAAGTCATATGGATATAACTAAGAAAACAAATAACTAATAATAATAATCCTAAGAAAAAATGTAACTAATAATAATAATCCTTAGAAAACAAGTAACTAATAATAATAATCCTAAGAAAACAAGTAACTAAAAACTTATCCTTAGAAAACAATTATAGTTTTAAGTAACTATTCTTAACACAAACAATTTACAGTTATATAGTATCAAGTATTCTTATCTAATACAAGTAATTTTCAAACAGATCTATTTAACCCGTAGATGGATTCCTAAACAGGTGCTGGCATGGACTAATGGCAATGAAAGAATGACTCCACACTCCCCAGAACTTTAGAATTCAAGCCTCACCACCAGACACAGTTTAGTATCATATTTAGGGCACTTTAGAAGTCCTGATCTAAACGAAAATGAAATCACATCTGTGAGCCAGGTTGAAATAATTTCTTTTACAATTTTCTAACCTATTACGTAACGTAATTGAACGGCTCATAGAAAATTGATATTGAAAAAATTAAATAAATGAATAAAAAACCAGACATTCTCTGAACGGCCAGGCCAAGATTCTAGTTATAGTTAAAAATGACTATGGAAAACTGGAAGTCCTAAAATGATCTTGTATGCATGTGTGGAATCGGCGGAAGCAGATGTATCTACGCAGATGTATCTACGCAGATGTATCTACCCACATGACAGGTGGAAGTGAGGGGACGACTCATGTTTTTTTCACAGTTGATGGTGAGGTGAAGACATACAGTTAAACACCAGCCACGAAGATGTAAGGAGATGAAAGTTTACGAGCCCCATTTTTGGAGGTGTGCTCCAAAGACGGTCTTAGACTAGATGTGACTCAGCAGACAAGCATGTTAGAACCAGAAAAAAAATTCAAGGTCTGCATCTGCTTTCTTTTTCTCACGAGGATATATAGCTTATCTTTATCAAGCTAATGCAGTCGTCTCAGTTTCCATACTCTCTTTCTTTCTCCCAGCGGCTACCAACAAGTTGTAGTAGTGAATAAACCTTTGGGTAGTTAAACAGAGTTTCTTGTGTTTGTCAACTTTTACCACGTCAGGGTCTAAATTCTCTTTGGTACCGCAACGGTGCAATTAGTAAATTTTTCACAAAACTTCTTTTATCCTGAGCAATAATCTGGTACCTTGCTCATACAAAATGTAAAACAATCGAGTGGAGAGAACAGAAACTTACTCAGCCATAGTCAAATCGTCTGCGTATCCAACACCATCACAAAGTTCAGAATCACTGCAGGTCATTGGCCAACTAGAAATAAATTTAAATAAAAATATAAAAAAGTTGACTATCAATTACAGATGTGAGATCAGATTTTCAAAGAAAAAAAATGGAAGATTGGCCTATTACAGACCAGAGGGACTGTCAACAAAACCATCACCATTATTTATTCAACTATCATACCTACTTAGGTGAAACACATATGTCTGCACATTCCTTAACATGTCAAGACAGATTTCAACCAAGTTTTACATGTAATCTATGCATGGCTCAAGTTTCTTGAATTAAAAAAAAATTTTTTTTAATTTAAAAAAAAAAAAAGTGAAAAACTGAACAATTTTTTTATTATTGCCATAAATTTTAATAAAACTTCAGTGACTTAAACACACATAGGAAGTGATTATTTTCCTTGTTATCAAAGCTTCCTAAGCTGTAGATGCAGTGGTTTTCTTTTGCAATCATAATCTTCTTTTTGATAATTTTTTAGGAAAACCTCGATTGATGAATGATAGTGATTGAATTTCTTTGCTATATCACAAATTGACGGTTCACAATCATTAAATGCTTCAGTTTCAGACATACAAGTGCTTTACACGCCATTAGCAAAGGACTAATCAACAAATTAGGATATTAAATCAAGGAAAAGAAAATTCAAAGAAATTTCCTATTTTGTAGTATTTCTGAAAATTAAGGGAAATTTGACAACAGTAATCAAGAAAAATAATCACTTCCTATGTGTGTATAAGCCATTGAAGTAAGTAAAGTTGGTGACCGTAGTCAAGGGAGACCAGAAGGCTCTCTTTTCAATAGCTACTACACCAAAATCTAGGAGAGGGCACTACTCCTTTCCCTGGATTGCTCCACTCTACCCTTATATTGCTGAGTGTTAAGCAAAGAGGTATCAAGTACCATTTTTAAAGACTTTGGTATGACACAACCTGGATTGAACCCAGGTCTTCCAGATCACTGGTGAACACTCTACCCACAAGGTCAATGATCTGGTCAGTTTCATTAAAATTTGTGGCAATGATAAAAAATGATTTGCTTTTTTCATTGTTTTTTGGGGTTTTTATCCAATACTGTACAAAAATTGATTTTTTTTTAATTTTCAAAGAAAAATGAGCAGTTATCTAAACTAGCAGAACATTACTAGTGAGGTTGTTCCTCACTTAGTACCTTCACAAGTAACTATAAAACTATTATATTTTTTTCTTTTTTAAATGATTCAGAATTTTCAGGTATCATATATTTGGGGGAGATTAAAATCCAAAATGATTCCTTTAAGAAACTGGGGCAATCTGCAGAAAAATGGAAATAATTTTCCAATAAGCAAATGATTTAGAGTAGCAAAAAAGGCAGGACTGGAAAAAAAATAAGCTTAAAAAAGAAGAAATTGAAAAAAAAAAAAAAATTTTTTTTTTTTATTATGCTGGATGATCATAAAATTGCATAAAAAATGGGGGGGGGAAAAAAAAAAAAGGAAAAAAGAAAAAAAGAAGAAAGAATTTACCTTTTGAAACTATGATGTGACCATATCTAAAAATCAACCAAAATTTATTGATTTGAAAAATTCACGTGTATAGATAATTTTTTGTTAAAGTAGAAAAAAAATTTTTTTTTTTCTTAAAGTAGAAAAAAAAATTTACAACAAAAACTTTTCTAATATTTTTGTTAATCCTGATGAGATTTTATCATTATTGGTTTTATTTTTACTTACTAATCACTTGAGAATGATGACTTGAGAAGTTGTGATGAAAGGAAATTCAATAACGGCTGACAATACTTCATCTAATAGAGATTCAAGATAATATTACTACTTGTTAATTTTTATCATTAAGGGTTTTTGGACTATTGTCTTCATCTTTATTGTTATTTCCACAAAATTTCAACCGATATGTCGTTAACTGTTCCTGTGTTGTTATTTGCCTGCAGTCAGGATTGAACCTGCAACCTCCAGGTGACTGTCTCCTTAGGGAACCAACGCCATTGTGCTACATGTCCTGCTGGACAATTCAGACTTATAAACTTAATGTTCTTACAAGTAAGAACATTAAGTCTATAATACAATACAGGAATACTTAACACTTGTACCGGTTATGGGTAACGAAATCAGAACAGGCGACCCCTGTGGATTCAATAAAGGACGTTGTTCAAAGTTCCCAACTTCGACAAATATCTGAAGAAGGCCGGAGGACATATCAGCCGAAACATTGTGGAAATAACAATAAAGATGAAGACAATAGTTTGAAAACCCTTATTGTTAATTTTTACTTACTAATCACTCTAGAATGATGGTTTGAGAAGTTGTGATGATAAGAAATTCAATAATGAGTTTGATTCTCACTGAGTGCTCCATACTTATGACCTTTTGCTAAACTAGACTTGGTTTAGTCTAACAGCAAATCAATGTATAGGCACCTCTTGTGATATATGCTCAGCATGCTAGTATAATTCTCATTGGGTGCCTCATTTGGCCTTGTGCCAACCTAGTCCCAGTTTAATAAATAACAACATTAAATCAATGTAAAAAAAAACGGCATTCATTGATTTAATTAAACAAAATAAATGTCTGAGTTTCAAGGCTTTGATCTGATCTTCTGTTAATAATTCTTGTAGCTCAAATAGTAGAACAGCTAGTAATAATTTACTAGGTGTTTTTTGCTCAGATGTGACCCAAGACTTTATGAATGGGACACCCAATGAGACTTGAACTTACTCATGAAGGTTTGCCAGTCTAACTTGCTAACCACAACACTACCTAAGGTAGCCTAACAGTACAGTTAGTAGAGTTAACTTGGTTTCGGCAAAGAGATATCAGTGTAACATAGCCATACATGAATATGTGAAACGTACATAGAATGTTCATAACTCATATATAGATAACGCAGGAATCCCAAAACACGAAAAACTTTACGACTTCTTAGTTCAGGTACAAAACTTTTTATTACCTTTGAGTTAAAAGGTTTTTCGACATAAGGAGAGAGATACACAATCTTTTTATGCTGACTTTTCCATCTGCAGCCCCACCACATGTGGCACCCACCACAAGGCCTCGGCAAGCTTCGAAAGTCAACCTTCTTCTTTGGAGGCAAAAACTCAACTCACTGACTTTTCTCAAATCCCCAAAATCCTCCGCGCACGCTTCCGGTGCATGACGTCATTCACATCTCCCGGTCACATTTTCTATCTGGGATTTTTATTTTGACATCTCTGAATGACACATCCTCTCCGCGCGCGCATGAACACCTGTGTTAATGTTGCACCTAACTAACCCATGCGCTAAGCGAAAGGTTCTCATCCTAACTAAACCGAAAGGCAAGATATATAAAACGAAATCCCTCAGCCATTATATTACACCAGGAATTTATTATTTATTTTTGATCTCAATTGTTTATCGACAGTTTAAACAGTCGCAATGAAGAACAACTCAAATTGGGCAGATAAAAAACGCCAGTCAAAAATTGATAATGACTTGTAGTTCCATGGAATCTGATTTGCCAAACACTGATCCTGATTACCTATAAAATAGCGCTGCTCCCCCCCCCAACACTTTTTCAGCTTGCAAGTTACTTTTATTATAACTCAGTGAAAATGATCAATCTGTATTAAAAAATACTCAATACATTTATTTACATATGTACTGAGTATATTTTATAAAAAATACATGTTCGTATACCTTGCATCACTGCACGAACCATTATGACAGTATAATTAAATAAATTTATGGTCACAACCTTACTTGCCCCAATCAGCAGGGACTACAGAATACACTGATTGCATCTCTACAAAAGGATAAGAACCCCCCCACCCAACAATGAGTGTCCTGATTATTACACTAAACAATCTGATGGTGAGGCTTCAGTAATGTTGGCGCTTTGAGGTATGTGGAGTACCGCTTCATTCCCATTGCTCCCAGGTCCACTCTGGCCCAGAGTAGTAGCACTTGATAGGGTCCTATCTCTGGGTCAAATAGAACTAAACTGTCTACTTATCCTAAACTGAATTCTTTGAAATAGAACTGTTTTGACATTTAACAGTGTGTAAACAAAAAATTATACTTATACTAAACTGAATTGTTTGAAACTTATCAAAATGACTTAATTCAGTATTAAATGACTCGAAAAGAGTTGATATGCCATAAAACGCAACCAAGCAACCAAAATTACTAGCCTCAATCAGCTAGGGCTGCAGAATAGACTGACTGTATCTCTGCAGAGGAGTAAGATTCTCCCTATGAGTGTCCTGAATATTACACTGATAGTGAGGCTTCAATAATGTTGGAGCTTTGGGGAATGCACAATACCCCTTCAGTGACACTGCTCCCAGTTCCACTCTTACCTGGAGTGGTAGCACCTGATAGGGTCCTATCTATGGGTCAAATAGAACTAAACTATATAATTATGCTAAACTGAATCGTTTGAAATTAACTGTTTTTACATTTAACTGTGTGCAAATAAAAACCTATTGTTTGAAACTTTTATCAAAATGACTTAATTTGATGTAAAATGACCTGAAAAGAATTGATACACCATTAAACAATAACAAACCAACTACTTTACTCAGATGACGTACACTGAAGCAAGTCAACCAGGGTTGCATAGTCCAGACAGTAATTGGTGGAATGATGCTTGGACTATCTTCTTACTAGAAAAGGCTGACCAGGAAAAATAAGTAAGTAAAGTTGGTGACCTTAATCAAGGGTGACTCAAAGGCACCCTTTTCAATAGCTACAAAACTGAGGTGTAGGGGAGGGCACTACTCCTTCCCCCAGTTTACTCCACCCTACCCTTAATACATACCTTATAATGAGAGTGTTAAGCAAGGAGGTATCAAGTACCATTTTTAAGTCTGTGGTATGACTCGACCTGGGATTGAATCCTGGTCTTCTGGGCCATTGGCGAACACTCTACCCACTAGGCCAATGAGGCAGTTTTTGACCTGCCCATTGGCCAATGAATAGTCAATCCCAGGTCGAGTCATACCAAAAACTCAAAAAATGGTACTTGATGCCTCCTTGCTTAGCACACAGCATAAGGTAAGGATCAAGAGTAAAGTGGAGCAAACCAGGGAATGGAATAGCGCCCTCCCCTACACCTTGGTGTAGTAGCTATTGAAAAGGGAGCCTTCTGGTCACCCTTGACAAAGGTCGCCAACTTTACTATTTAGGATAGATAAGTATAGCAAAAAAATGCCTTTTTTCGTTGATATAAATTGACTGGCAAACTAGCTAGCACATTTTCTACATAATGAATGAACAAAATTTTAAGTAACTGTAAACTGGCCATCCCCTGATCTATATTCAAAACTTGACAGACTAAGCTTAAACCAGTCATACCATTTTTTTAGTAAAAGATTAAATGAAAATAATGTAATTTCAAGAAAAAAGAGAAAGAGGCATGTCATCCTAAGTTATTAATTTTGACAAGATTGTCCAGAAGCAAGGTTTTGTTTCTTTATTTAAATGGCATATCAATCTTTGTGGGTTATTTAATGCCAAACCTATCTTTGTCAAAAAACAGTGGCAATACTATTTAACCTATAGCTAGGGTTTGGTTTGGTTTGGTGGGTTTTATGGCATATCAACCTATTTAACGCCAAATCCATTTTTATGTAAATAATCTTTTCTATTGAAAACAATTCAGTTTAGCATAAGTACACAGTTTAATTGTCAAAAACATTTCCATTTCAAACTATTCAAGCAGTTATATGTAACAATTCAGTTAGTGTAAATACAGTTCTAATGTCAAAAAACAGTTCTATTTCAAATAATTCATTTAAGCATAAGCATGCAGTTTAAATGTAAGTACGGTTTAATTGTCAAAAACATTTCTATTTCAAGCTATTCAGTTTACTCGATTCATTTTAGCATAAGTATGCTGTTAGTTCTATTTAACCCATAGATAGGGCCCTATCAGGTGCTCCCACTCCGGGCCAGAGTGGACCTGGGAGCGATGGCAAGGAAGGGGGTACTCCGCATTCCCCAAAGCTCCAGTACTGCTGGAACCTCACCATTAGATTGTTTAGTGTCATATCCAGGACACTTGTTAGGGGAGGGTCTTACCCACTCTGCCTATAGCTAGGGGGAATAAAGGGGTTCATAACTTTCATGAAGGAATGAATGTAATAATGCAATAATTTTGAATTTGCTTCATACAATGTCACAGTCCAGCATGTTAGCAGAGAGAGATAGCGTGGGGGTTGTGAATTTGAATATCACAAGGATATCATTCTTTATTCTTCACTGTGGCCTGTGGCAAAAATCAAATAGAATTAGGAAGATGAAGGGTTGATACTCGTCCAAATTTATTAACGACGATGATTAACAGAGTTTCATCTAATAAATAAATAAATATTATCCTGAGTTATTTTTAAAGCAAATATAAACTTTAAAATTAAATAACTTAAAATATCTTACAGAATTTATAGTATACTCTTTACATACCTGGTGTTCATTTATATGAAAGGTGAGCAAAAAATCATACCACCCCTTAACCAGAGACTGAATACAGTATAAAAGTGGGGTTTTAATAATAAAAAGTTTGATTTTAATGACATGTCAAACTGCCTAGGGGTATTTTATGCATAAAGATTAGGGAACTGCATTCATTGTATATTTATATTTACATTTTTTATGTAATCATTTAAGAGTTTATGCACACATATCAAGTATTCCTATCTAATACAAATAATTTGTACACAGTTGTATGGTTTCAAGTATTCCTATGTAATAACAGTAATTATTTCTATTCAATAAGTCATTTGTTTACCGGACATTGGCATAATGGTTAGAGCGTTCACCAATGGCCCGGAGAGTGGGGTTCAATCCCAGGTCATGTCAGACCAGACTTAACCTTAACACTCAGCATTATAAGGTAAGGATCAAGGGTAAAGTGGAGCAATCCAGGGAAAGGAGTAGTGCCCTCCCGTACACCTCGGTGTAGTAGCTATCGAAAAGGGAGCCTTCAGGTCCCCCTCGACTATGGTCGCCCACTTTACTTGCACAGTGTTATATGGTTTCAAGTAACTATAGATAATCCTTAGTAAACAATTATAGCTTCAAGTAACTATTCTTAATACAAATAATTTACAGTTATATCTCAAGTATTTCTATCAAATACAAATAACTTTTAAAGATTTATTTGACCCACCAATATGAGCCTCACCAGTACTACCACTGTGAGTCCAAGTAAAAATGGGAGTAATGGCAATAAAGAAGTACTCCACATTCACCAGATCATGAGCCTCACTATCAGATCTAGTTTAATGTAATCTCAAGACATTTTTTTTAAAAGGAGCTAATCACACAGCAAAAGATATAGTCAATATCCCTGCAAACAAATAGGTAATTAAAGAGTTCTGTAAAATTTTCCATATAGGTATTTTATAAAACCATATAAGTACATTTGTATATATATATATCTTATAATTTTGTTAATTACATTTATTTATGAGATGTGTGCAAAAGTTGCAAAAACAAGTGACTGAATAAAGTAGAAAACCATTTTTAATGTCAATATCATTTAATTTATAGAATTTAGATTATAATTACAAATAAGAGGAAGTACTCTAATTATCACTAAAGAGTTATCTCTCTTGAGAAAATATGAGTATGGTCAATGTGAATACACTCTCCGTATTAAGTTGTAAATTGAACAGGAAACTGCTTTAAGAAATTCACAAACTAAAAAAAGCCATAATTCATCACAAGAACCAAAAATACAAAACAAAAAAAAACCTGCTTTATTAAATAAAGATTTTTTAAAAAATATCTCCTTATTTACAAGATTAAAATATTTAATGTTACCATCACCAGGTGTAGAAAGGGTTTGGAACAACAAAAGTTATGGACAATTTTAAAAATCTTAGAATATCAAATATTTGCAGAATGGGTTAACAAAAACAAATCTTAAAAGATATTCACTCATGAAAAATAGATTTAAAAAAAAAAAAAAAAAAAAAAGAAAGAAAAAGAAAAGAAAGAAAAAAGAAAAGAAAAAAAAGAAAAAAAGAAAAGAAAGAAAGAAAAAAAGAAAAGAAAGAAAAAGAAAAGAAAAGAAAAAAGAAAGAAAGAAAGAAAAGAAAAAAAAAGGAAAAAAAGAAAAAGCTTGCAGCTGTGATCAAAATTCAGCAAATAATGGCATCCCCTTTCAAGTCAATAGGAAAATAACTGTCCAAAATCTTCAACCAATAAGAATGTCAAGTAAATCTTAATTAGCAGAATAATCCTTACATTCAAATTACGGAAATCCTATACTCAGTCACAAATTGAAAGGAATTAACCATCAAGCGACCAATTTGAAAACCCTTACTTAACCCTTTCCAGATGGTATAACAATTCTCATTGTTGGAAGTGAATTCAGCAGTCCTGAATGAGGCTGTTTACATTTCTCATAGCACTAGTACTCTAGGGAATAAATCAAACTATTCTCCTTCCAGTTATGGATAAATGGCAGGACAGACTGGGATCTTTAATCTTGGTATGGCAACTGATCTGGGAGAAAGAAAACTGAATTCAAACTAGTCATAGACCTGGAGAGAAATGGGTTCATAAAGGCTATTTCTACTCAAGACATGCTATGGAGTAGGGCCTTTATGACCAAACCAAATTACAAAATCAAGCTGACTTAACATGTTTGTTTACAACCAAATCTAATTAAAATGAACCCTAGAGAACTATATGATATTGAATCGGCCCATAGAGGTTTCCATGCAGCAGTAACATGACAAATTAAATGTCAATACCATAATAAAACAGACTGGTAAATGTCCCGCAAACGGTGTATCAAATGTCTCAAGAATATTCTGCAAGTAAAATAGATAAATTTACTTCCAATGATTGGAATTCAAGTAAAGTTGGCAACCATAGTCAAGGGCGACTCAAAGGTTCCCTTTTCAATAGCTACTACACCAAAGTGTAAGGGAGGGGCACTACTCCTTTACCCTTGATCCCTACCTTATAATACTGAGTGTTAAGCAAGGTGGCATCAAGTACCATTTTATAAGTCTTTAGCATGACTCAACCTGAGATTGAACCCCAGTCTCCTGTGCCATTGGTGAACACTCAACCAACTAGGCCAGTATTTAAGATTTATTACAATTTCATCCTTGCAGGAGCCTTACCCAACTCACCATAATGAACTCTTCTCACTGTTATTAGTACTGAGAGATTTCGCTACCAGGCAGATCAATACCAGTGTTATCCGAACAGCACGAAACTTCTTACCTTTTCTATGTAACTATCTTTCTTGTGTAATATAATCTGTTATCTAATATTCATGTTTGCATTTTCATTAGTGACCCTTTCCAGGGCTACAACAATTATATTGATCATACATTAGACATAATTTTTCCTTTGAAGCAATTTTATTGCTTTGGGTTCCATGGAAATAAACCAAACCAGATCTTCGTGTGCGTGTATTACATACACAAACAATATAGATTAAACATAATCCTGCCAAAATATATTTATAGTACAGTGAGATTAACTTGTATATGCATTAACTCAATCCCTTCTCAATAGGCAGGATGTGACAAGGTTGATTTTTTTAGCAGAGTACAGCTGATTTAAATTCAGAGTTTACTTTCTAGAATGATAGACATACTAAGGCTTAAAAAACCTAGACTGCCCTACTATTTATCCATAGCTTGAGAGAAGTGAGGGGTTCATGCCTTTCTTAAGAGCATTAGCATAAAGCGAAATACAAACAGATTCATCCAGAATTTGAATTTTGGTTACCGATTTATTTCCTAGAACAATAACCATTATGCTAATTGCACTCCATTTTATATATATATATATATATATATATATATATATATATATATATATACACACACACACACACCTATATAAAACTTTGTATTAAGTTGTGTAGATAGAAATTGAATTTAAATTTTAGGTGTTTTAAAACTGGTAAAATTTAGAAATAAATTCAATCTGGAAAGAGTTTAAATCTTGTTCAAATTTGAAAAAAGATAAAGCCAACTTAAAAAAAAAAAAAAAAAAAAAAAAAAAAAGCAATTCTGTCAAGAGTGCCTCATGAGAAAACCGACTTGCTTTTTGCTAGCAGGGTTTTGGGTGTGTTTTTAAACACTACGACAAAGGGAGGTGAATGTTACTTTTGATAGAACTACACACTATAAACATGAATGCATGTGGTCCTAATATTTGCATCTTTTTGATAGCTGATTCTTTTGTAAAGAAATTGATAACATGTTACATTGATTTAATGTTGTTATTTATTAAACTGGGACTAGGTTGGCACAAGGCCAGATGAGGCACCCAATGAGAATCATACTAGCATGCTGAGCATATATCACAAGCGGTGCTTATACATTGTTTTGCTGTTAGACTAAACCAAGTCTAGTTTAGCAAAAGATCAGAAGTATGGAGCACTCAGTGAGAATCAAACTCATTAACACTTATTCAAGCATAGCTAGCTAAGCATAAGATGCCTATACATTGATTTGGTGTTGCTTGCAAGGGGTGGGCAGGATAAAAAGTTTGGTTTTATAATGAGACATCCTTAATTTATTTGATAAAAAAAAAAAAAAAAAAAAAAAAATTATCCATGATATCAATAAATACCAGACTATTGACAAACTCAAAATTTCTGTAAATGAAATACCAATAATATTAATAATTCTATGCAATTTTATTTTGAAAAAAAAAAAAAAAAAAAAAAAAAAAAAAAGTATATAAATATGAAGCAAAAAGAAAAATAATTAGTTTTCAAAATTTCTGACATCAGAATTTTTTTTTTTAAAGTAACAAAAGTTTCAACTATGAGGGCAAGTCAAAAACTGATGTTTTTTTGTTTTTTTTGGGTTAGGTTTCTTTGTTTAATGGTATATCAACCTTTGTAGGTTATTTAATGCCAAAGCCATCCTCCTAGAAGAACAGTAGTGGTACGTATTTAATCCATAGCTGGGAGGATAAGGGGGTTCATACCTTTCCCAAGGGTATTTGCCCGAAAGTGAATGTAATAGTGTGACTGGAGTACAAATTCGCTTACTACGATTTCGCAGTCCATCACTTTAACCATTACACCACAAGGACAGCACCCATTTTTTTTCTTCTTTCGTACAGGAATAAATACCAACAGAAGAACATGTATCATGCATCAAAATGAAGCTGGTTCTCTGTGGCTCACATCCCCACTTCTCGACATAGTCACTGTTTCTCTCAATAGCAATGTTCTACCTTTGAATGAGAGCATGTATCCCTGTCACATAAAATTCTGTTGACTGTTCTTTGAGCAACTTCATTGCAAGCATAAAGTTTGCTTCTTAAATCCTTTTTCATGAGCCTGAAGAGATGAAGGCACTAAATCTTGCCAATTGATAATGTCCTCCTTCTGCATGACAATACTCGACCACACACAAGTATCAGGGACAGGAGATAATTGCCTCAGTCGAGTGGACTACTTTACCACATCCTCCATACTCACTAGATTGAGCTCCTTCAGATTATCATCTCTTCAGCCTCATGAAAGAGGTTGGTTGGTTGGTTTCTTTGTTTAATGGCATATCAACTATTTAATGCCAAAACTATTCTCCTAGGTCAGTAGTGACGCTATTTAACCTATAGCTGGGAGGATAAGGGGGTTCATACCTTTCCCAAGGGTATTTGCCTGAAAGTGAATGTAATAGCGCGACTGGAGTACGAACTCACCTAATACGATTTCGCAGTCCATCGCTTTAACCATTACACCACGAGGATACCCCCCTCATGAAAGAGGGTTTAAGAGGGAAACATTATGCCAGTGATGAAGTGACTAAAAAAAAAAAAAAAAAAAAAAAAAAAAAAAAAAAAAAAAATCAACAAAATTTTACGAGACAGGGATACATGCTCTCCTTTGGAGGTGGAATATTGCCACTGAGAGAAACAGTGACTATGTTGAGAAGTAGGGATGTGAGTCACAGAGGACCAGCTTCATTTTGATGTATGATACATGTTCCCATTTTCGTAATTATTTCTGTTACTTTTTGACTCACCTCCATACTAATCAATTCACACTGGTTATTTGCTACACTTTAATCCTGTCACAAATATGGGGCACTCGAGGAAGATTGTTAGCCATTTACATATGAGTCAGTCTATCTCTCACTCTTTCACTATAAGTTTCTACACATCAGTCTTCTTAGTTCTCTTCAACACCAAGTTCTTTTTTTTTAATTTCTCTTCCCTTTCAACTTATTCTCTCTAAGATCGAGTCTGGTGACCTTGGCAAGACCTGGTTAACTGCTTTCAATCTGGAATGCCAAATCAAAAATATCATGTTACACGCAGCCCACCAACAAGATGTTGAACTTTGGTCAACTTTCTTCCAGCGGCAGTCTTTTTTGAAAACCTGTCAACTCACATCCTGGTACCATTTGCTTACAATGTGACATTTTTAAAGATCATTTGAGTCTTTTTTTTAGGCTTCAATACTCGGCTTTTAAGTTTTATAATAATGTTGCTAAAAATACTTATCAAGATGTCATTACTTCACCTGCAATGCCTTAGATGATTTGCAAGATGAAAGGTAAGTTGGCCATACAGCTGCAGTTTTGTAGGGTGCTGCTGCTTCCAGGATTCGTTCAAAATAGCATGTCATATCCTTTTTCTCCAGGTGTTTCAAGTTTCAAGTTTAGTAATACTGACATGGATGCAACTTGGAAGAATACCTGTTTTATTTTATCAGAGAGATGAGATTTTTATATAGTCATTAACCTGTTAATGGCAGTTCATGCCTTTCCTATGCATATATTAACAGTAGATGAAATACTGGTACAAGTCACATTGTATTTTATTTACAAGTAGATGATCTGCTGGAACAGCTTCTTATCCATTACTCCACGTCGAACTTGAATTTGTGGTTGAATTTTTTGAGACTATCATCATCCTTACCTACCTTCCTGAGTCAGAGATATATAAGAAAGAAAAATGAAAAATAAAAAAAAGAAAGAAAAGAGAAAATTTACTGTTCAAGATTAATTTTCGTTTTAAAATAAAAAGAATCAGCGGGCTTTTGTTTGATCCCTACCAGAGAACCTGTCCGACATGGGTGACCCTGCCAGTAGCTGTTGTGTCAGACTACAGCCGGCATAGCTTCTCTGGATTTTAGGGACACTTGCGCCTCAAACCACGTGGAGGTACCCGGTGTGATGAGACGTTTTCAATATAAATATGAGGATTTGAGGAAAAAAAAAAAACAAAAAAAAACATTGCCAATAAAGAATAGTTACACACCCGCAGCTCTTCAAAAGTTTCCTAAATAATTCTTGGTAGACATTACTGTCATAAGCCAATTCTTTTGTTTCCTAAATAATTCTGAGGTTCAGTTGTTATTTATTTTAATAATAAAAAAAATGCAAATACCTTTACATGACTTCTGAATAACCTGGTTTGATTATGGAGATACGACTTATGGGCAGGAATAGCCTAGCAGATCCCATTCCTCATAAGGTCTACAACTGATCTGAATTCAGTTTTCTTTTTCCTAGACCAATCTGATACAAATAACTTGAAAAATAAATCTATTTGATGCATAAATGGGACCCTAACAGGTATCAGCAATCTGGAGTCAGAATAGACCTGAGAGCAATGTAAATGAAGAGGTACTCAATACTCCCCAAAGATCAAGGATTTCAGCCTTACCATATGAAGTGTCATACTCAAGACACCCTTTTATAGGAGAGTGGCAAGTATTACCCCTTTGCAAGGAGGGATATAGTCAGCATATTCTAAGCCTCACCAACAGGGCAGTCCTTCCCCCAAGTATCGATTTTGAGGTTCCCCATAACCTATTAGAGCATTGGGATACCATGTCAAGTATTTCATCTCTCAAGGTAACGAAGGTTACTCACTAGTACCCACCTCCTCTCCAACTAACACACAAACAGTATTGGATTATATGGTGCCAAGAGCAAAAAAATTAGAGCATAAGGTTAACAGTTTCACCTCCTTGAAAATTATTTGCTAGTGAAACTGAAGAAGTATCACTAACATAGTATAATTACAACTTGATGTTCTACAAATAGTGTACAGGATTAAACAGCTGCTAAAAAGCTCTAAGAAGGATGACATTTAAAGTCAAGTGGTAACAAGTGGGGAAAATAAAACCTAATTTTGCATATGAGGGGAATCATTAAAATATCAAATCATATATATATATATATATATATATATAAACTTCCCTGACCCTGCTACGAGCAGGATACAACACAGAATTTTTTTTTTTAAGGTAGAGTTTAGCAGGTTTGAATTCAGTTTTGCTTCTAGACTATTTGCTGTATCAAAAGTTAAAAAGTTTAGTCTATCCTACTATTTACTCATAGCTGGAGGGAGAATAATTGAATGCATACCTTTCCCAAGGATAGTAGTGCTATGAAAAATTAAAATAGCCCCATTTAGAATTTGAACTGATCACCATGTCCATTTCCTATGACATCAAAATCATCTATGTAGCAATTGTTTTTCTTTCCTCAATTCAATGAATAGTACAATGATCAGTATTCATAGTAGTGGAAATATTGATTCATATGGCCGAGATGAAAAATCATTGTGATGGGAAAAAATAAATAAAATAAAAAATATTTAGACAGGCGATACAGAAATCAAATTCTGTCTCATCTCAGCCTTAAAATGTTTTGGGTTTTTTTTTAATTAATAACAACTTCTCAGAATTAACTTGGAAGCAAAAGAAATGTTGGAAATAATTTCAAAAACATTGTGGAACCAAAAGTTAAATATTTCTCAAAGTTTTTGATTTTGTTATAGAAGATAAACTAGTTAGAAAATCATTTGCAAATATGTCAAACTTGTCATTACATGAAATAAAATATTGATAGAGTTAAAGAAACATTAAATCATACTACACATGCACAATATGTAAGTGTATTTAAGAAAAATTGATATTTCATAATCTATGTTTAATGTTTTGTTATATTTAGGTATATAAATGCCATTGACTAAGGAAAAAAAAGTCATTTAAACATTAAAAATAGAATTTTGAGTTGTTTTTACACGTGCCGTTAAAACTTGAAATCCTTTGAACAGGAATTGGTCAAGTTATTAGATTAGGAAATTATATCAATTTTTCTCAAATGATATCAAATTTTAAAAAAATATTCTGTGTGTGTTATAATATATTATTTACCAATCTGAATTATAATAGTGTATTACACCATTTATGATTTTTCAGTGTGAATAATACATATACAACACAAATGCCGACGGTTAAGTAAAGTCTAAAATGGCAATAAAAAAGTGCACAATACACAAAAAGCAACTGGTAAAATATAAAAAAATGTACATAAGATTAATAACTCACAACTGAGTTTTACATGTCAATTTTTCAAGGAAAAACGAGTGTCAATATTAATGTAAAAAAAAAATAAATAAATATGAACACTAGTTTATATCAATCCAAAAGATGTTGAAATTATATCTTTTCTTAACCCTTTTGCAGACAGAGCAAAATTTTTCTAGGAAACAGTACACAGGCAGAGATATTTTTGTCATTTTAGCAGTAGTTCAATGTAAGACATTTTCCTACTGGTTCTTCATTGATCAATCCAATGTTAATGTATAGAAACATCAATAAGAGACTCAACTGAAGTATGGGATTGAGTAAAAGTTCTTTACAAAATCCCCTGTTGTTATTGTTTTACATGACTTTTTTTTTTAATCATTGTATAATGATTAAATGTTTTGTTTTTTTTTGACAACTGTTAACAAGCGTTCCTAACTTATTGAAGTAGTTGACCAGCTAACAGCACCAGTAAAGTTGGCTGTCTTCCGACCCAGCCAGAACCAAGAGAAGTCCGAATCAGCTCTTCCTCAACTTTGCCGTGGGTCGAACGCAATGTGGATACGGAAATCCGGACATGCAGATCCACCAGAAACTTCGACTTATAAGTGGCTCGCAGCACGACGTGCTCTTATACATATTTATTGATCCCTCCGCTCAGGCAGGATATGACACAAGGTCAATTTTTTAAGCGGGGTTTAACAGGTTTGAATTCAGAGTCTTCCTTCTCCTAGACTAGTTGCCTCATGAAGGCTGAAGAACCTAGTCTACCCTACTATTTTACCCATAGCTAGAGGGAGAATAATTGGATTCATACCTTTCCCAAGGGTATTAGTGCAATGTGAAATGCAATCAGTCTTGTCCAGGATTTGAACTTGTGTCGCAGTGTCCATTTCCTACAACGATAACCATTACACCACAGGCACCTCCACTTATAGGACCACACATAGCCTCTATTTAGCGAATTCTCTGAAAATAATTCACCCACTCTACAAAAAATTTTATAATTATCTGCCTGTGAAAGGGTTAAGTAATAAAACATGCATAGCATCAATTAACTCCCCCCGCCAAAAAAAAAAAAAAAAAAAACAGAACTTTATAATAACTGAAATTTCACAAAGCAACTGAGAAATAGAAATTTTGGAAGATGATCGTGTGAGATTAAATCTAATATGATGGATCTGAAAAAAAAAATCCATTTAACATAATGAGTCTTAAAATGTATTTCCAAAACTAAGCAGGAATCCACCTGTTTATGAATCAGAACTAAAAGGTTTTATTTATCCAATCTCCTGCCATGAACAGAATTTTTTAAAAAGATTAGGATTGGTTTCATTTATCTTGAACATATAAAAAAAAAAAAAAATTTGCTTCCCGCAAATCAGTTTATGGTTTTCCATTTTTTTTATATATGATACAAAAATATCTTCAAAATACTAAATCATTCTAAAGAGATAAAATCAAATTCACTTTAAAACATTATCTTGAACAGATCAACTTGACTTATAAGATCCTACCAGGTACTATAAGTAGAGGTCTGAGTGGAAATGGGAGTAATGGCAAGGAAAGTAGGACTCCACACTCTCCAAAGTTCCAGAAATGAAACCTTACCACTAGATATAGTTTAGTATGAGGAGGTAAGGAATTGCTGTTAATAAAATTAAGGGATAAAATAGTTACCACATTCAATAAGACAAAGTATCTGCCCCCCACCACCACCACTTTTAAAAGATAAAATAAAGATGTTGTTAGATGATATTAAATATCACAGGAATTTCATCCATATTCTCTATTTGGTCCAGTTCAAAACAAATTTCTTTTTATAAATCAATTTTAAATTACATTACAAATTTATGAAATTCAAATATCAAAGCTTCTGAAAAGTTCTGTCCACCAAAAAAGGAATGGCCATTTCTATTTCTTTCATTTTACATTCAGGTTTAAAGAAACTTGAGAAACAACGTATCAAATGTATTGAACTTCAAAGCATGTATGAATTTACCCAAATCCTCCATCAAAAACAGGTCATATAAGGTCAAATTTTTGACAGAGTAAAGCTAGTTTGAAGGCAAAAGACTTTCATTTATTTACTGGAAAGAGAAGAGATTCATGTCTTTCCTAAGTGCATTATTGCTATGTAAAATGCAAACAGCCTTGAATAGGAGATTCAAACGCGGCTCACCAATTGCACTTCCTACAAAAGACAGCTGTTATAAGCAGGTACATTTCATAATTCTCTTTCATCCTCTTATTTAGGATGAAAAATTTTCAATCCACTTTCAAATTTGGAGGGAAAAAAGCATTTTTCTCTTCGCAGACTAGAAAACACACGTACCATAGCCAAATATGCAAAACATACATATAATGTTCATAAAATATATACATAGAACATAGGAATCTCGAAACACAAAAATCACTTACGACTTCTTAGTTCAGGTACAAAACTTTTTATTACCTTTGAGTTTAAAGGTTCTTTGACATAAGGAGAGAGATACACATTCTTTCTATTCTGGCTTTTCCATCTGCCACAAGGCCTCCTGAGCTAGCAAAAGTCACCCTTCTTCTTCGGACCGCAAGACTCAACTAACTTTTTCAAAATCCCCAAAATCCTCCGCGCGCTTCCAGTGCGTGACGTCACCCGCACTCTGTAGCCCTGTTTCCCATCTGGGCTATTGTGACATCTCTGAGTGACGTGTGTGTGTGTGTGTGTGTGTGAACACCTGCGTTAATGTTGCACCTAAGTAACCCATGCACTGAGCCGAAAGGTTCTCAGCCTAACTAAACCCAAAGGCATAAAACAAAATCCCTCGGCCATTATATTACCCACAGATCAGAGTTTAGCAGAGGTAATAACTATCCAAATAGTATAATTCAAGCACTTTTGGATATTGTGACGGCAGCACCCAGACGCGGGGGTAATAGGATTATGGCGGTCAGTGCGAGAAAGTGAATTACTGCTACACCCTTAGCACTAAGTCAGGTCATTCCCCCATATACATAGTCATACTTCAGTCTCCCTTTCTCTCTTAGTAGGAGGGAGAAAGAGAAGGTGTATTGTTGAGGGAACTTGAAAACTACACTGCAGGGGAAAAGCAACATCACTTCCTGAAAACAGGCTGTCATGTGCAAACTGGTTGAAAGGAAAAAGAGGCAGTTGCCTGAAAAGCAAGATGGATACATTCAGATGGGTTGAAAATCATCAACATTTTTGACAGTAGTATATCAATACTATTGTGAAATGAAGTTCATCTTGTTTATACCAGACAGAGGAAACAAACTTCTGAAAAACCGTTTGGAACAACAAGGAAACAATTATTCTGTTGGAAGAATAACTCTGCTCTAAGTGGCTGATATAACCCATAGCCATACCGTCAAAAGAAAGAGAAAAACAAAGTTAAATACAAGCTTACATCTATATTCTCTATGTCGTCCAAGAACAAAGAACTGTTTTTGTATCTTTCATATGTACATATGCACACAAATTACAAACAGTTTTATTTTTTTGTTTTTCTTTCTGTATCTATTAAATGGTATTATGTTTTGAACCACATGTTTTGTCTAAATTATTTTGCTAACTCTTACGCGTGTTCATGTATTGAAGGTTCCCTCGTTAAACCTTATAACACCTTGGTGAACCATTTTAAATAGAGAAATGAGCCAAAACCTGGACACTTTTTGTTTTTAATACTTATGTGCAGCACGTGGGCAGGATACCAGATTTCTTATCAGAATTCCAGGTCGAACCGAGTATTCCTTCAACCTGTGCCGTAACAATATATATTAAGCCATTATCAAGGTCAGAGTTATGGACCTTAGGAATGTTAGTCAATTTTTAAATTCACCATTGTAGTATTTGTTTATAATGATTTAACACGAGAGATCTTCCCCCCCCACTAGGACAAATTCCTCCATCAGCTGTTAATTTAATTTACAATTCTAATGTCCAAAATTAAACAACTTTATTTAGCCTTTAAAAAAAAATTTCCTTTCTTGATTAAGAACTTTTCAGATTGCCTTTAGATTTGGAGGAGGAAAAAAAGTGAATAAAAAAAAAAAAAAAAAAAAAAGTTACTTCAATTTTGAGAATTTGAATAAATATGAATTTCTTACAGCTCCAAAATATAAAAAGAACAATATAAATGGGAGGAAAAGAAAAGAAAAAAATTTCAGTCAAGGGTTAGTTTCATTGTTTAATGGCATATCAATGTTTGTGGGATATTTAATGCCACAGTTATCCTTATACAAGGATAGTAATGGTACTATTTAACCCATTGCTGGAGGAGAGATAATGTAGTTAATACCTTTCCTCAAGGATGTTAGTCCAAAAATGAAACATAACCATGTTGCAGTTCACCTTGTTAACCACTATGTAATTAAGGAGTCCCTAATTCAATCAAATTGGCCAACTTTATTACATTAAAATGCCAAGCAAAGAAAAAAAAAAAAAAAGGTTTGTAATAGAGAATGAAAGCAGTAAACAGCAATCAAGTCTCTGAAATACCAATATTCAAAAATATTTAAAAGGTTATAAACCTTAAAATTTGAAGTACACAAAAAGTGAATCAAATACAGTAAATGAAAGAGAAAAAACTGTCAAGAAACAAACTTAAATATAAATTCCTTGAAGCCATTAAAAAAAAAAAAAAAACTGAATTAAAGTGTAAATGTTGAAAGAGGAAAAAAAACAACAACAATCTTCCAATGTGTGTAGCATTGCTTACCTGGTTGCTCTACAAGTGAAAAAGACAATTCTTTTCAACTTCTTGTTGTAGAAAAAGTAATTGAAAGACCAAATGCATCCCTCTTCTCCATAAGGGTCAGATGCTAGATCTGGATTATAGCTGCAAGAGATAGCGAACAAGTATTGGATAGGTTACTTACTAGACAAGGCAAAAAAAATGTCTTACAGTCCAAGTTAAACGTGTGGTAAGTGTAGTCTTTTAAGACTTTATTTTTTTGATGAAGGTATCATTGGGGAACAAGAAAAATTTTGGTTGGGTTGGGTTCTTATGGCATATCAACCATTGTAGGTTATTTAATGCCAAATCCTCTTTATACATATATATTAAATATATATACATGATTTGGTTGGGTTTTATGGCATATCAACCATTGTAGGTTATTTAATGCCAAATCCTCTTTATACATATATATTAAATATATATACATGATTTGGTTGCGTTTTATGGCATATCAACCATTGTAGGTTATTTAATGCCAAATCCTCTTTTTACATATAAATTGAAAATATGATTTGTAAACACGTATAAATAAGCCTGAGTTCTTTTTTTTTTGCACACAGTTAAAGTTTGGTTCCTTTGTTTAATGGCATATCAACCTTTGTAGGTTATTTAATGCCAAAGCCATTCTCCTAGAAGAAGAGTAGTGGTACTATTTAACCCATAGCTGGGAAGATAAGGGGGTTAATACCTTTCCCAAGGGTATTTGCCCAAAAGTGAACATAATAGCGGGACTGGAATACGAACTTGCTTACTACGATTCTGCAGTCCATCGCTTTAACCATTACACCACAAGGACACCTCCCTGCACACAGTTAAGTGGTTTCAATTGTTACAATGTAACACTAATAATTCAACATCAATCATTTGTTTGCAGACAGTGAAGTGATTACAAGTATTGCTATTCAATATAATTCATTCATTTGCACAGTCAAATGATTACAAGTATTGCGACATAATACCAATAATTTAGGCACACAGTTGAAGAGTTTTAAGTATTGCTATTTAGCCCTAATAATTCTATTCAACATTACTCATTTATTTGCACATAGTTAAATGGTTCTAAGAATTGCTAACAATTCAATTAGTCATTTGCTTAGACACAGTTAATGGTCAAAAAGTTCTATTTCTAACAATTCATTTCTAAATATGTCATTTGTTTGCACACATTTTAAATGTCAAACAGTTCATTTTGACCCATAGATAGGACCTTATCAGGTGCTACTACTCCTGGTCAGAGTGGACCTGGGAGTAAAGGGGCACTCCACATTTCCCAAAGCTCCAGGACTTAAGCCTCGCATGAGATGGTTTAGTGTCATATCCAGGACACTCGTGTTTCAGGGAGTGGGGGGTTACCCCCCCCCCCTCTCTCTCTCTGCAGAGATGCAGTTGGTGTATTCTTCAGCCCCAGCTGATTGAGCGAAAAGTTTTGATAAACAAACCAAAGCTAAAACTTTTTTCATTCACTAATGATACCTGGCTCAGAAAAATAAAGTCTAAACTTTGTCTTTTTGTTACCATCACCACACTTTTAACCTTGATTAACAACAATTACTTGAACAGCACTTGAGAAAGATGACAAATAGAATCAACAACAATAATACAAGGGTGATGAACTTTTCACCAATGGGATCCAAGCACTGCAACACCAATCTATATTGTAAAATAAATCCCATTTGGTCACATTCCATGAGTATTTTGGTCAGTCTATGAACTTTTTAGTTGTCCCTCAAATATTAAAAAATTCTAATGGGTCTTGCAAGTTCATTACAAGTTCTAAGATACTTTTATCCAAGTCCAATCAAGTCAAATTTACTTTATTAAATTAAAAATATGTTTAGCAAAAAAAAAAGTTTGTAACAAAGAATAAAATAAAGTAGTAGAGAGAAATAAAAATCTCTTTGAAACACACCAATGTTCAAAAGATGACAAGCAAGCTTTAGTGGAGCAAAACAGCAAAATACCCAAGCATCTGCGTGCACATATATGGAGGGTTAGATGGCAAAAAAATAAATAAAGCCACATTTAAGCTGAAGGCTGATGAAATTTAATTTTTTTTTTAAAATTTAGATAAATCTTACCTTGTACTTTGAACAATTGAGATGAAAAGAATTACATTATTTTCATTTTACAAGAGAGTTATTGTACTGAATGAAAATAAATTCATCCAAGGTCTACCTTTTTCTCAAAATTACTTGTTTAAAAAGATTCAACTGGATTATTACAGTGGCCATGTACAGTATTGGAGAGAAAAAAAAATTAAAAATCTAACAAAAAACAACTGAACCATTTTTATTACTGTCACAAATTTTAATGAAACTTAAACGACTTAGACACACACACAATTGTTTTCCTTGATTATTGTAAAAATTCCATTAGTTGTAGTGAAAAGTCATTAGCAACGGACTAATCACAAATTAGGATATCAAATCAAGGAAAAAGAAGTCCAAGAAATTTCCTTCTCTTTTGGTATTTCAGAGAATTTTCTTAAAAAAATTGCTACAACTATGGGAAACTTAGATGATAATTGAGGAAAATAATCACTTGCTATGTGTCTCTAAAGCCATTGAAGTTTCACAAAAATTTTGGGAAATAATAATAAAAAAAAAAAAAGGTTCATTTTATTCAGTTTTTTGTATATTATTGTAGTTAGGTTTATTAAGTGTAAACACTTCAGTTGATGGGTTTTAAAATAAGGTTTTTGTGGTTTTCATTTTAGGGACAGTGCTGTCAGGAATTCACAGGCTTCTCTTCAGCTCTCTAAAACCCAGACAAATGTACCAAGTGAACACGCCCACACTTTCATTACTTTTGGTGAAATGTCTTGGAATCTGTCCTATTGTTTTATCAAACACTCTGCAACTAATGACAATGTTATTGTCACAGATTTTATTTTCAGAGTAGCACTGAAATCCAACCTTCTCCCATCTCAATCTATTCTGCTTCTCAAGATGACTGGTTAATTGAAGCATCCACTTTATCGATGGCCAAGTGTTATTTAAGTGCAAACTCTTTTAATCTGATGAGTTTTGAAAAACTAAGACGCAATTTTAGTCATCAGCTTAACACAACTAACATGTAAACTACTATTACAAAAGGTACTTTTTTTCTTTTAGTTTCAAATTATAGCAGTTCCGGTCAGAATTTTTTTTTCAATGGAGAAATGTTTTGTGATGTTCTTTCTTCCATGTATTTAAATAGTCTGTATTCTATATTCACAGACATCAGACCCCATTGACTATATTTAACATAGAAAAGTTAAATACAAATAACTACATTATATATCTATACAAATAACTACAAATAACTACATTATATATCTACAATTATCATATCAACAATGCAGACAGACAAAGAGAGAGACAGAGACAGACAAAGAGAGAGACAGAGACAGACAAAGAGAGAGAGAAAAAGAGAGAGAGAAAAGAGAGACAAAGAAAAAGAGAGACAGACAAAGAAAAAGAGAGACAGACAAAGAAAGAGAGAGACAGACAAAGAAAGAGAGAGACAGACAAAGAAAGACAGAGAGAGACAGACAAAGAGAGAGAGACAAAGAGAGAGAGACAAAGAGAGAGAGACAAAGAGAGAGAGAGAGACAGACAGACAGACAAAGAGAGAGACAGACAGACAAAGAGAGAGACAGACAGACAGACAGACAAAGAGACAAAGAGAGAGAGACAAAGAGAGACAAAGAAAACGAGAGACAAAGAGAGACAGACAAAGAAAGAGACAGACAGACAGACAAAGAGAGACAGACAAAGAAAGAGACAGACAAAGAAAGAGAGAGAGAGAGAGAGAGAGAGAGAGACAAACAGACAGACAAAGAGAGAGACAGACAGACAAAGAGAGACAGACAAAGAGAGCGAGAGAGAGACAGAGAGACAGACAAAGACAGAGAGACAGAGACAGACAAAGAGAGAGACAGAGACAGACAAAGAGAGAGACAGAGACAGACAAAGAGAGAGACAGAGACAGACAGACAAAGAGACAAAGAGAGAGAGACAAAGAGAGACAAAGAAAAAGAGAGACAGACAAAGAAAGAGACAGACAGACAAAGAAAGACAAAGAAAGAGACAGACAGAGAGACAAACAGCCAGAGAGAGAGAGAGAGACAAACAGACAGACAAAGAGAGAGACAGACAGACAAAGAGAGACAGACAGAGAGAGACAGACAGACAGAGAGAGACAGACAGACAGATAGATAAAGAGAGAGAGAGAGAGAGAGGCAGACAAAGAGAGAGAGACAGGCAGACAAAGAGAGAGAGAGAGAGACAGGCAGACAAAGAGAGAGAGAGAGAGAGACAGGCAGACAAAGAGAGAGAGAGAGAGAGAGAGAGAGAGAGACAGGCAGACAAAGAGAGAGAGAGAGTGAGACAGGCAGACAAAGAGAGAGAGAGAGTGAGACAGGCAGACAAAGAGAGAGAGAGACAGGCAGACAAAGCGAACTTGGTACATTGGTTGGTTTTACAGCATGTCAATCCTTGTTGGGTTAATCTATACCAAAATTCGTATCCCTGCTGCCAAATAATTCTATAGTTTCAAGTAAATATTCATATTTAATGTTTACTATTTGCAATTAGAGATTCAAGTATTATCATTGATAAAAATAATTTGCACAAAAATAGGGTCTCAGTTGGTTTGGTTTAAAAGCATATGAACTTATAGGTTATTTAATGACAAAATTAGTTTAACTTCCAAATGTTTAATTGCCCTTAGCTTATTTGTCTGTCTATAATCATTTGTTTACAATTCCTATAGAATACAAATAATTTATACACAATTATATGATTTCAACTAACTATTTCTATTTAATGATAATCATTTGTTGGCACACAGTTATATAGTTTCAAGAAATAATAATCCTTAGTAAACAATTATCATCATCGTCATGTTGTGCCGCTAGCACGGATATCCCTGACCCTCTCTTGCCACTTCTATCGTTCATCGCCTCTGGCAGGCCTTCAGGGCTACATCCCATATCCTCACATAGCTGCAGAATGTATGTTCGAGCTGGTTGTCCTGCTTTTGCCCGGCCATATGTGGGGGTCCACAGGAGTACATCACTTATGAGCTCGTCCCTGCTTCTCCAGCTGTGTCCTGCATGTCTGGTTCATCTAACTTGGATAGTTTTCGTGATGGGAGGCAGGTGGCCGTATAGTTGGTGCCTTGTGGGGTGTTGCCGATGCAAACAATTATAACTTCAAGTAAATATTCTTATTACAAATAATTTGCACAGAGTTATAGGGTGTCAAGTATTCTTACCTAAACAAATAATTTTTTGAACAGACCTATTTGACCCATAGATGAGACTCTAACAAGTACTACCACTCTGGATCAGAGTGGATATGGGAGTAATGACAATGAAGGGTACTCCATACTCCCAAGAGGTTCAGAATTTAAACTTCACCCCAGATTCAGTTTCATGTCATATCCATGAAGAATGAAGAGAGAAAGGGGGGTAAAAAAAAAAAAAAAAAAAAAAAAAAAAAAAACAACAACAGAGCAACACCAAAGAGAGAGGCAAGCCGTGACTGGAACTCAGTTACTCGCTGAACACTCCTCCAGGCGACACTGCATCCAACTGTCTTATTATTCACTGACTACAATGTGTTTGATATTACACACTATATCTCGAGGGCAAAAGAGTTCCGCCTCAACCCTCACTATGCCCTTCTTTTATAGTTGGCAATGCATGCTGGTCACACGTGGTCAATATGCATAAATATTGCAGTGCCAGCACATACTTGTTTTCTCCTTACATTAAAGCTCTACACACCAAACAAAGATGAGCTCTTTTATGGCGATGATAAGGTAAGTCATTACTGTTTACATTATCTGACTCAAGTTCCTGACCGTCACGTCTGCAACAACCCAGAACATTATTTGGTTTCAAACTCAAGTTCAAGAACATTGAAATATAAACCCTTTCATCCATATCAAGAAATCTTCCTCTTTTTATTTTGTCATCAATTAAAATCTGTACACCACCCAAACTTGTTTAGCTATCTTTTTTATACTACTATTACATACACAAATGTATATACATGCATACCAATGCCTGCACTCCTTCCCTATACAGATAGGCTAGTAACCACATGCATATATATATATGCTATGCCTCTTATAATAAACATGCTCACAACTACATGCGTGTGCATTATTGTACCTAAATATGTGCACACAGACACAGAAGATTTTATAGTGTCACATTCATGTAATGGCCAAATAATAAAACCTTCCTCCTCCAATTCTCATACTGCAGTAAAACCTGCCTGTTACCAAAGACTGACCTTACCCACAACAAACTTGGGACATAGGATAGGGATTCAATACTTAATCAACTTTCACAAATTTTCTAAATTGTCTTTTTTTTAACTTGAATTTAATAGACATAAGAGAAGAAAACAGATGTTTCGAACACTTTTGTAATTAACAATTGAATTTTATCATTTGTTTTTTGGGGTTATTTTTTCAAATGTTAAGGAGTTTATTAAGAATTATTCTACCAGTGCAAACAAAAAATTACTTTTACCTGAACACATCACAGTCTGTAAGGCAGATTTCTTCATCAATTGCAGCCCACAGTTGTTGTTTGAATAATGTATAACAATCTCCAATATTGGCTGCCAACTGACTATCAATAGTATTAACCACACACTGTAAAGAAACGTTCAATAAAGCATGCAAATTGAATATGCAATACATGTAAAATTAAACAATTTATTTACTCTTAAGAGTTGGTAAATGCCAATTACTCTCCAGAGAGAAATCATTGTTAAAAAATTCAAAGAAATCAAAAGTCTATTATATAAGAGATGAAGAGAAAAAGATGGTGGGTTGGTTTTTTATAGCATAGCAAACTTTGTGGTTTATTCAATACCAAATCCTATATATATATATATATATATACACATACACACACACACACACACACACACACACACACACACACACACACACATAATTTGTAAACAAGTAGTTAGTTGGTGACATTTTTAAATGAATCCAAATCAGAACTCATGTTTGCAAACAGGTAAATAGTTTCAAGTACAGAAAATGTTAAATAGTTCTATTTGACCCCCATAGATGGGACCCTAAAAAGGTACTATAACTCCAAGTCAAAATAAAGGAGTATTCCATAGACTCCAAGACTGAAGTCTCACTATCAGATGGTTTAGTGTCATATCAAAAGCACGCAATTTTTTTTTTGAAAGGGAGAGGTCTTCCACCTCTGCAGAGGCGCAATCGACAGTCTAAGCCAATTGGATTGAAGAGGAGTGGGGGGGAGAAAAGGAAGGGAGAAAATAAAAACCAAGATGAGGATACTAGTTCAAGTAAATCAGTATGTAATAATAATATGAGTCTGAATAATTCATGAACTTCAAATTCAGATATTTATCAAAGCAATAAAAATTGGAGAAATTCATATAGCTTTCTATTAACAAAATTATTAGAATTACAAGTAGTTGTATCTAGTTTCATTTTTTTTTTTAAGTTCTTTTCATTTCAGTAAGATCTGTTGTCTTTATGGATCATGTCTTCACCCACATGTTTGTTATTTATATATATATATATATATATATATATATATATATATATATATATATATGTATATATCCTCCTTAAAGCTATATATACCCAGTAAAGCTTGTTTTGCGATTTGAAAGTCAAGCAAGTGTGTGTATATATATATATATATATTATATATATATATACACACACACACACACACATATATACAGACACACTTGCTTGACTTTCAAATCGCAAAACAAGCTTAACTTTTTATACCAACTAAATTCCAAACTGCCTCCACCCTCTCCCCAGAGAGGTTTCTAAAAGGTATTGGTTACCTTTCTACAATAGAAATCAGTTTCATTGACGAGAGAAAGAGAAAAAGAAAGAACTAAAGGAACATGTCCTGACCTGGACTGAGAGTTCTTTGCTAAATTCTTCACTTTTAGCCTTGCTGAAGTCATAGTCTGGCTGGAAAGAAGCATTTAATGTAGAGATGAGGTAAAACAAGGTTTTGGTAGAAATTGTATCACACAGGTGTCCTTCTCCATCACTCAGACTGTGAGAGCTGAACCTGAAAGAAAGCAAAAAATATTCATTAGCTATAAACTATTTGACCCATAGATTAGAACATATCAGGTACTACCACTCCAGGTCAGAATGGGTCAGGGAGTCAATACTTAGGTTTCAAATATTTATATTTTTGTATAGTTAAGATTTTTTTTCACACAGATAAATGATATCAAGTATTCCTATCTAATATAAATAATTTTTAAAGAGATCTACTTGACCCATAAAATAGAACCTAAGGGGTACTACTATTCCAAGTCATGTAATAATGGCAATGAAGAAGTACTCAAAACTTCCCAGAAGTGGAGCCTCACCATTGTGCTTGGTAGAGTTGCCACTGTGTCTCAACTGACTAGCCAAAACCTCCTTTCTGTATTCGATAATTCTCTTCTCCCCGTCTCTTTGAAATGACCTTCGTTTCTCCTCAATGCTATTCTTGTTCGAAGCAAAGACTGTCACAAAAGCAAAGCAAAAAACTTTTCATTTAACCGCACCTCCAGGAACCATTTCAGAACCATCCTCTTTGACATTCATTCTTTTTATGTCCTTTTCTGTCTGCCCTCATTTGCGTGTATGTCTTCACTCTCCATGGTTTTACGTGACTGCCAGCATAAAGATGCATGACCATTCACGATATAAGCTCACTCAGGGCAGCCATGTTTTTTTCCAGTCAAAAAAAATAAATCTTACATGCGGAGCATATGTGTTGACATTTGCGCTGAGGTGAGAGTCGATTTTCATCCCAATTTTCACCATGCAGTTTAGTGACATATTCAGGATACCTTTTTCTTTTTTCTAGCAGGTAAGTCTTACTCTCTACAGGGGCGGTGGGGAGAGGATACAGTCAACATATTCTAAGCCCCACTAACAGGGCATCTTTACTTACTGGTTTGGACTTTGTGAAGAAACACTCTGGGGTGGAGAGAGTGCCTGTAGGTCATTGGGGGAGTAGCCACCATCACTGCTAATGGCTTTATACAGCCTTTTATCACTTCCAGCCATTTTGCAGGAATAACTTTCCAACCTAAAAAATAAATAAATAAATAAAATTTATTACAACATATATTTTATAAACTACATCATTTTTGGTGTATATTTTTTAAAAATGTTTTAACTGTTATACTTGTTGGCATTTTTCATGTATGAATTATTATATTCCATGGTCTTTTTTCTTCATCACCATCTCTACAAAAATATTTAATATTTTCCTCTGAAAAGTGATTCAAAAAATCTCTCCTAAGCATTATAATTGAGTGGACTGATTTTAACAGCATGTCAACCTGTTTAGGGTTATATTTTATGTCTAGAGGTTAGGGAATTGCATTCATTGTACATTCATATTTGTACTCTTGTGAAACAGATTCATTTTTGAGTCAGAGGGGAGTTGGAAGTAATGGCAATGAAAGGTGACTCCACACCCTCCGGAACTGGAGCCTCACCACAAGATACAGTTTAGTGTCATACTCGGGAGACACCTTTTTGAGAAAGGTCTTACCCCTCTACAGGGAATACAGACACTGTATTCTAAAATCCTGCAGACAGGGCAATTGAAATGGAGGTATCTAAAAGATATGTTTGCACATTAGTCATTATCATAGAAAATGAACTTGTAAGCCAAGTTCAAATCCTGGACCCTACATTTCATGCTAAAGTATATATCTATCTCTGGGTAAATATTAAGGCAGACTGAACTTCTTACCCTCATTGGTAGGCAAACTAGTTTAGAAGAAAAATAACCAAATTCAAAGCTTAGTGAGAGATAGCATAGAGATGGCCAGCCTATAACATAAAAACCTCTAAATTCAAAGCTTGGAGAGAGAGAGAGAGCATCAAGTTAGCCAGCCTATTCCATAAAAATCTCCAAATTCAAAGCTTGGAGAGAGAGAAAAAGAGAGCATAAAGCTAGCCAGCCTATTTCATAAAAAAATCTCCAAATTCAAAGCTTGGCAAGTGAGAGCCTAGAGATGGCCAGCCTATTTCATAAAAATCTCCAAATTCAAAGCTGGGAGAAAGAGAGAGCATAGAGCTAGCCAGCCTATAACATAAAAAGCTACTTGCTATAGAAACCGCAATATCATCACATTATGTTGTGGAGTCAACAGGAGTACGAGATATTTAATTGCATATCAGCCTTGCTAGGTTATTTAATGTTAAAGCCATCTTTGTAGAAGACCTGTAGCTGGAGGGAATAAAGTGGGTTCATACCTTTCCCAAAGGAACTTACAGCACAACAATGTTGCAGTTAGCCACTACACTACAGGAACTCCTCCTCCTCCTCCTCCTCCCGAGGTATCTGATAGATTTATGTTTACCCAAATGCTGTAGACTAGCAATACTTGCACTTAATTCCATAATACTGTAATAATAAATGTCCACAGAAGTGGGAGAGTCCTACGTATCATTAAATAAGACAGATTAAAACCCTCATAAAATCTTGATTGGAGACAAATGAAAAGCCTTCTGCTATGAGTAAAATAGTAGAACAGGTTAGGCTTTCTAGCCTGGGTAGTCAACTAGCCAAGGAGAAAGATTGCTGAATTCAAAACCAGGAGGTGAGGGTCTGTGACCTTGTTCTGTGATGACACTTGTACTAAGTTGTATTGACCCTTGTCTTTCTCTTGGACAATACTGATGGTGTGGAAAGGGGAAACTTGAACAACTGCCAATATTCCATCCAAATCTATGTTCTTGAAAGACTAATAGATGCCATCACCACTGCACAGCCTGGTAATCATAAGAATTTCAATTTTATCAAGACTCAGAATGATTGATTTTAATGATCTGTCAATCCATCTAGATTTATTTTACACCTTGTGGTTAGGGAATCACACCCATGGTACATTTGTATAAACATTTTTTGTGTAATTGTTTCTTTAACACATGGTCCTGTTGAATATGAATCATTTTTAAAGAGATCTATTTGACTCCTAGATAAAATCCTAACAGGTACTATTACTTCAGGTCAGAGTGGAACAGAGAGTAATGGCCATAAAGGGATACTCCACATCCCCCAGACCTTCAGAACTGGAACCTTACAATCAGATGCAGTTTACCATCATATCCAGAACACCTACTTTTTTTCAGGAGCGAGGATTTTCCCCCCTCTGCAGAGAATAGCATATTCTGGGCCCCATCGACAAGGTAACAAAAATATGATGGAGGTGGTCTATCTTCAAACATTGCAGACTTTTCAAGACCTAAACTAAACACTCAAAAATGTCAAGAAATCTTAGGAATTTTTGGTAGCCTGTAAAACAGAACTTCAATTCACTTGGGATATAAAGCTCTGGTCATTTGATTAAGAATGAGAAATTAACATTATTCAAGAACGTACTTAAACAATCTTTATTTTGGTTGTTATAATCAAAACATATCAGTCATTTTATCCTCTTCCTTTTTTCAGGTGTCTGTTGTAGTCGGTAGCCTTCTGGGAATTTAAACTGACATCTGAAGGAGACTAGAGATTATAACAGCTAATGGCCTTGGGAAAGCTATGAATCCAACTCCTCTTTCCAGCTATGCATACATATAACAGACTGGGTTCTCCAGCCTTAGTAAGACAAACAATCAAAGAGAAGGAAGACTAAATTCAAACCAGTATTACTTTACTTAAAAAAACTGACCTAGTATTACATTCTGGTCTTTGCAAAGATATTGAGTAAATAAATAAATAAATAGAGTACTTGAAACATTGTCAATATAATAACCATCAAGATGAGGATACTAGTTCAAGTACATGAGTGAATAATAATTCATTTAAGAGATTTCAAACAAAATTCTAAAATTAACACATCAGAAAGTCAAAAGCTGGAAGAAAGAAAAAAAAAAGAAAAAAAAAAAGTCAATTTCTGGAACAGTGCTTGGAAGATCAAAACTCCTAACAATAACTATGATAGAAGTTTTACTAACTGAAAACCTTTTATATATTTTGATCTAAGATTTTACTCTATTACCCAGTTATAATTTAAAATATATTCAACTAGCTGGCTAAATATGGCATAACTGAAAATGAATCAAGACAAGAAAAATGATTACTATATATATATATATATATATATATAGCTTAATCTGTCGGCAAATTTTCTAACTTTTTCTTAATGGCCCAGTCATTTACAGTGAATGGCTAAATAAAAAGGTAGGGGCAATGTATGAAAGGTTTTAGACATCAAGTAAAAAGGAAATAATAATAGGCAAGGGTTATAATTGGTAATATGTATTATCTAATATATGATGCAAATCTGTAATAATCTAATAGTGTTTTTGGCAGAAAGTTATTATGCAAGATTTAAGTGATCAAAAAATAAAATATGAATAATGGGTTACAGGTAAAATCTGGCAAATGATTACATGACAATACTTTAAATGCAGTATAGTGAGGTTGTGAGTACAGCAAGCCTGCAGGGTTTAGCATGAACTCAATAGTTAATTAAAAGGAAAAAAAAATTCCATCTGTATTATACAAAATAGAGTAGAGCCTGTTAGGATCTCATAGATTTTATTTAAAATGATTTGTATCAGTTAAGAATACTCAATACCAGATTGTATATATATATATATATATATATATATATATATATATAAATAAAAAGAGAGAGGTGCACTTAGTGTAATGGTTATCATCAAAGAAAATGAAACGGTAACCAGCATTCAAATAGTGGACAAGGCTATTTGAGTTTCACTTCATAAAGCCCTTGGGGAAAAGCCATGAATCTATCTGCCCCCACCGTAGCAGCTTTGTAAATAGAAAGGCAGACTGAGTCATTGGTTAGGCAACCAGTTCCAGAGAAGGTTTGGTTTCTTTGTTTTTAATGGCATATCAACCTTTGTAGGTTATTTAATGCCAAAGCTATTCTCCTAGAAGAACAGTAGTGGTACTATTTAACCCATAGCTGGGAGGATAAGGGGGTTCATACCTTTCCCAAGGGTATTTGTCCGAAAGTGAATGTAATAGCGCGACCGGAGTTCGAACTTGCTTACTACGATTCCGCAGTCCATCGCTTTAACCATTACACCACGAGAACCCCTCCCCCAGTTCCAGAAAAGGAAAACAGAATTCAAACCTGCTTTACTTTGCTTAAAAATTAACGTGTCACATCCCACCCTTGTTAAAAGGGATTGGTTAGGTAGTACTTGATGCCATATAAATATTGGTTAGATCTTTAGCTGGGTATATAAGATGAACAGAAGTGATGAGACAAATAGGAATTTCTGATGTTTACATTGATTATTTTTAACAAATTATCGCCAGAAGAAAAAGGTCTCCAGGAAAAGTTTTTATAAAATTTTTTTTTTTATCAATGAGTTGATATGCTATAAGAAAAGTGATGTAAACTATACTGGTGGCTTGGCATATCTATTTTCCGAATTAAAATATTTTTTGATCCAAATGTCTTATCTTTTAGAATCTATAAATCAGAACAATCTAATGTTAGAATATTTTCACTCAAACGCAAAATTCACCATCACAGAAAGAATTGAAAAGGACAAAATCAATAAAAGACAAAAAGTCAAAATATGATAAAAAGTCAAAATATGATAAAAATTTAAAATGTGCCATTTAGATTTATTAACTGTACTTTAAACCCTAGCAGTCACAAACAATTATATAAACAAGTAAACCAGCCAATCAGTTACTGCTGATTTGAAAGATGCTCTTTCCATGAAACTCAATTACTCGGCTTTGAAATAAAACTGGACAGTCACAAACATCCAGATAAACAAAACAGTTGCCTAATTAGAAACACTCCTCCCAAACCAAACGAAAACACATTAACCAAGTGACTTCACCACAGAGAGATAGAAAAAAACAAACAAGAGATATCAAAGACATGTGGATCAAAAAACATTTTTCATTCTACATATTAATATACTAAGCCACTAGGACATTTTATAGACATCTTACATGATATAATATTTATAAGGAAACATAATTGGAAAAATTAAAGATTCAATTTTGTGAAGGAGCTTCTTTTTGAAAGTAAATATATTTATCTTATACAAAAATAAAAAATATCAGTTAATGTTTTAGATAGGTGATATAATTTACAATAAGGCTAACATTGTCATTTGGTAAGAAGGTCAAAGAGAAGAATTATAAAAATCAATAAAACAATCAAACTGAAATATGTGAAATTTATGGATTATTTTGAATCTAGAGATTTTAATATGAGAATCTTAAAAACTCTCCCAAGAACCAGAGATAAAACTACTAAGGTGAGTCAAAAGTTTTGCAATATTTTCATAATGTAAGGCACAATTCTACAGCTCCAGATGCTTTTGCCAAGGTCATCTGAACTGCAAGATGCTGAGCTTGCCTGATACTCTCAGAAACTACTACTTTCCAGATTTGCCTCTATGACATAAGCACATCCTTGGAATCCACAATTTTAACCCTACTTGACCTTTAGCCTGATTGTCAAGTTTCTAAGTGAAATTACTTCAACCATCTTGTCACAGTACTGTGATCAACTGTACCGTCACCTTTTGCAAATGTTTTCAAGTTGTTTCCACACTGACATTATGGCTCAGTTCAAACTTGTACAGTGTAAGTTCCTTAATTAGACTACATTGCACATTCATTTGTGCAACTTCTAAATCACACAGAGCATGAAGCAAATGTACAATGTGTCAATACATAAACTACCATCATACAACCAACCACAGCAGGTATCTTTCATGGCTTGACCTGCTTTACTCACGTTATATATAAGCTGCAAACAAACACATACCAAAATATTGCAAAACTTTTGATTCAACCTAGTAAACAAACCTTTTTCTGGCAAACCACCCAGCATGCTGATCTAACCACTGAAACAAACTAGTAAACATAAGATACATTCAACTACAGCACATTCAAAGTGAGATTTTAAAAAAATTCTCCTTTCACCATTTAATACAGGAGGTGTGGGGAGTAACCATACTAGTGATATTTTAAGATTTTTACGTCACATCTCACATCAAAAACGATGCCATCCCATTATGGAGTGGTGATGGTGGTGGGGGTCCTATTCATTTTCTAGTGCATCCTTCCTATCATGATGAATAACTAAGTTTAAGAGAAGGAAGTATAGAAAGAAGCACTGATCAAAAAAATTAGTCACATCAGGTTTTTTTTTCATTTCAGTCTTAAAATTTCAAGCTAATAGACTTTAAAATTTTATATGCATGACAAACATGAGCACTCATTGACCAATACCAAACTAAAAAAGATTATAACCAAAGTGTGAGATTATATATAAACGTGTTTCATTAAATAATAAAGACGAATTTTGTCTGTACAATTTATTTAAGATCCTTTCAAGTTTTCTGATAAGTGTCTTAGTTTCAGGTTGGAATTGGTAGATGAATTTTCCGAAATTGTCCCGAGCACTTTCGACCCTTCAATCAAAAGAATTAATTTTGAATATAGCGACAATATTTTGAAATGCTTTTAGTATTTTTTTTTATTCCCGATAGTATTCTATTTCCATTGATAGCATTTCTTTTTTTTTAAATACATCAGTTATCCAGTTTTTATCCAACTCTGCATTCGCATTTTTGTCATGTTATTCAAAACTCATTTTTAAGAAACAACACACCTTACACAAGTAAGCAACCCCTGATGATGGCCTATGAAGGGGCCGAAAGCGCTCGAGACAATTTTGGGAAATTCAATTACCAAATCCAACCTGAAACTAAAACACTTATCAGGAAACTTGAAAGGATCTTAAATGGATTATACAGACAAAATTTGTCTTTAATATTTAATGAAAAATGCTTAAATGAACGACTACTGCCTAACTACACACACACATATATATATATATATATATATATATATACTGTGCTAACAATTTCATGCCCTAAGTGCTTCCAAACTGCAAAATCTTCATAGTGCTCAATACAAAAAAATACAGAGAGTATAACAAAATATTAACACTTATAGAAATAAGGGAGGGTAATAACACACAACTCCAAGTGTCACATCATCAGGTGAGCTGGTGATCTACATGTCTGACATATTCAATATTACACACTTCTATTCTGAGTCACATGACTTGGATGGAATAAGTTACATGGATTAATCTGGTGCCAAATAAGAAAGCAAATACTTGTCATAGCAGCATCAATTTTTTTAAATTACACTTTATTTGCACACAGTTGTATGGGTTCAATTATTCCTATCTAATACTAATTTATAAACAATTACAAGGTTTCAAATAACTATTTCTTTTTAATAATCATTTGTTTACACTGTTATCAAGTAAGTCATAACCCGTTCTTAAAAAAAGAATTTAGCATCAAGTAACTTATCCTAATAGAAATACAGTTAAAAGGTTTCCCGTTTTCCTAACATTAATAACAATAATACTTAAAACTATATAATTATCAAATACAAATTTTTAAACAGTTATATTTGACCCATGACACCTTAACAGGTACAACGACACCATGCCATTTCTGGAAGTAATGGCAATGAAAGAATAATCCCAGATTTCCAGAAATGGATCCTCACCACAAGATGCAGTTTACACTGTCATACCTAGGTCACATTTTATGTCTCTTCTTGGTCCTTGTCTTATACATGAAAAAGATTTTACCAGGCACATTTATTTCCACATTCTTCTCTGTTGATAGTTATGACAAGGCCAGAAGTATAGAGCATCCAGTGAGACTCAAACTTACAATGTACAGCCTAATCTAGTTTGCTAATCACCAGGTAACGGGTAACTCCTAAAATTGACCTTTGCCCAGTTGGCTAGAGCTGTAGAATACACCGACTGCACTTCTGCAGAGGGGTAAACCCTCCCATCAACGAGTGTCCTAGATATGACACTAAATAATCTGATGGTGAGGTTGCAGTGATGCTGGAGCTTTGGGAAAAGCGGAGCACCTCTTCATTGCCATTGCTCCCAGTTTTACTCTGGCCCAGAGTGGTAGCACCAGATAGGGTCCTATCTATGGGCCAAATAGAACTAAACTGTACATATGCTAAACTGAATTGTTTAAAATAGAACAGTTTTGACATTTAATTGTGTATAAACAAAACCTATACTTACACCAAACTGAACTATTTGACTAAACTGAATAGCTTGAAATAGAAATGTTTTTGACAATTAAACTGTGTACTGATGCTAAACTGAATTGTTTGAAATAGAACTGATTATCTGTATAAAAAATGAATTTGGCATTAAATAACCTACAAAGGTTGATATGCCATAAAACCAAACCAACCAACCTAAAATTGACTTATTAAATGAAACTTTAGCATCCAGATATCCAAGTTATTCTTTAAATTCTTTCTTACATTTTTTCAACTTTAAAAAATGAATAAAAATTGTTTAAAACTTGTAACAATGAACCATCAAATCTAGAGGGAATTAAAAAACAATGTCAGTGAAAATTATTTACGAAGGTTGTTTTTTGGCACAAGACCAAATAACGAAACTACAACAGGTTACAACAACACGAATTAAAGACTATTACATTAAATACCATTTTGCCTGGAGAAAGTGGGTGATGGGACAACGTTTTTTTTTTGTTTTTTTTGTCTAGTTATAAAACGTACAGTGGATTATAATGTTATCATTCAAACTTCGTAGGAGGAAGGGGGGATGATTCTAACAAAAAGGTGTTTATTTCTGTTAACCTAATTTATCTTCTATCAACTCTCTCATATATATATATATATATATATATATATATATATATATATATATGTGAGAGAGAGACAGAGAGAGAATCTTCTTTCTCATATTAAATATGTTCTCACTACATATACGACAGAGAGAGAGCGATCTTGATCACCTCAAATTTTCATGTTATGTTGTATTTCTTAATTTATTAAAAAAAAAAAAAAAAATAATAACAATAATATGAAACAATTTTTCATGTTTTTTCTTTTTTTACTATTTAAAGATTAAATTTTATCGGTTAAATTCAAATAATTATAACAAAATTGATATTAAAAAATGAAATCCTTTTTAAATTAACAATTTCTATTATCATTTCAAAAAAAAATCATTATTTGAAAAAATTAACAAAAATAAGAAAAAGAAATTATTATTTAAAGTTTTGAACTTGGTAAATTATATCGGACATAAAAGGGAAGTAATTTTAACTTCTATGATTTGACATAAACAGCAGGCTTTTTTAAAATTTTCTTTTCGACATATATATATATATATATATATATATATATATATAGTTAGTTAGTTACAAAATTGTTTTATTTAAAATAAATAAAATTCTACACGTGCACCCGAAAAAATTTACACGGAAAAATTTTCATGTAATTTCCGGAAAAAAAAATTGCAGCAAGTTTAATTGGTTAAAACAAAAACAAAAATTAATAGAAATTTTTTTTCACAATGAACAAGTGCACGTGAAGAATTTTACGGGGAAAAAATAAAATCACAAAGCAAAAATAAATTGTTTTGAAGTATGATTATTTTCTTCTTCAAAATAATTTTAGACTACATTCTTTAACAAATAAGTATAAAACACTTCTAAATGTCATAATCGAAATACGAGTGACAGGTAAAAATAGAAACCTCAAGAAATTATATGATTCTAGTGGGTATTAAAATTTTTAAAACCTTTTCCTCTCCTCATATGCAAACACAGTATTATTCAGTCCAACTTTAACAGAAATCTGCCAGTTTTTACTTCAGTAGCAAAACTATTTAAAAGACCAATGAATTTATTGTCTTTTCAACTCGCCTTGTGCTTTTATAACACCTGACAAAAAGGTAGAAATGTAATCCTTTATGAAATTCTTAAAGCCCTCTAATTTTGCTATGGACACTTTAAATTTTTAGGAATTAGATTATTTTATTTAATAATCATGTGATTGATTAGAAAAAAATTTATTGCGTGAATAAACTAGATTCTATATTTTCCATTTTTACCAATGAATCTTTAATTCACCCAAATAAGAAAATGCCAAAATTTAAATAATGAGAAGGAAAAAATCCTATGAGACTTGAATTTTTTTTATTTATTAGCGCGGTAAAGACCCTCATCCCGAAAAATTATTCAGTTGCAAATTAAACTGAAAGTTTTTTTTTTTTTCTGAGAGAATTTTAAGTATATTGCTCAGATTAAAATCTCCCCACAATGTGTCGTTTTTAGGGAAGGTGCAGTTAGATACATAAGACAAAATATTTTATGAATTTTTCTTTTTAGGTTCTCAAACATGAAACACGAAATAAAATCTCAACTCCCATCCTAAAAAAAGTTGACACTCCAAATAATCAGTTTTTTTTGTTGTTTTTTTAAAGGAAAATGAGATTCAAGGCGAACAAAGACCCTACAAAATTGTCATTCCGTCACAAATCAGTTTTTGGGGTTTTTTTTAAATTCTCTTGCAGTAATTTAAGTATCTTGCTCTAATAAAAATCTCACTATAATGTGTCGTTTTTTCGGGGTGGTTGCTGGGTTACGATCACATATACAAAGACAAAATATTTTTTGATTTTTCTTTCTTTTAAATTCCCTAAGAGCGAACACCGACCCCCATAAGATTATCATCAGAGTTTCAAATTGAAGTGTTTTATTCCCCGAGAACGTTTTACGTATATTGCTCTAACAAAAATCTCGCTATAATGTGTCTTTTATTTTTGCTGGGTTACAGTACATATACAAACAATGAAAATTTTAATGGAAAGCCAACTTACCTTCCATCTATTTGGAAGTTTTCCAGTTCCATTGACAATTTAGAGTTGATGGCTTCAAACTTAAAATTATCAAGAAGTTTCATGATGTCTGCTGCTTTTCAATTAAAGTTTATGAAGTCAAAATAAGTAATGAGGAAAAATTGACGAATGAAAAGTTTTTTCTTCAATCAATTAAAGAATTGCGAGTTGTAGTTGCAATAAAACCCGTATTTTATCTTTTGTTTTAAATAAATTAAAAAAAAATTTCCTTGAATGCCAAAATTCAATGCACAAAGATAAAATTGTTTAAAACTTAGAAAAAAAAAAAAAATTAGAATCTAATTGAAATATACAATTTTTGGAAGGTGAGGATACTTTAATTTTAATAATTTAAAATTAAAGTTATTAATAATTTTATAAAAAGTTTATTTCCGTATTTTAAAAATTTTAGGTTCAAATTACTTATTTAATTGATAAGAATTTTAAAATGATATATATGAATAAGATTTCCAAGTTAGATTAAATCAAAAAGTGACATGAAATAAACCCATATATATGTAAGTTAGGAAGGAATTATTTTAATATCAAGTTAATGTTTTGTTTTGTTAGTTTTAAGTCGTTTTTATGTATTTTAAATCTTTTAATGTATTCAGCTGCCTGTTTTATTATTTTTTTCTTGAATGAATATTTATTAATTGAAGTGAATGGTTAGATAAGTTGTGAGAAAAAAATTAAAAAAAAAAAGGTGGGAAAATTTAAAAAAACAATAAAACAAAATATTTGCTAATTAGCAAAGAGTAAATAAAGTAAAATTAAGTTCTATAATTAAAAAGAAAAAAAAAAGGCTTTTAAAAATATATAACTTTTTTAAATTTTTTTTTTTGTTAAATTCAAATCCAGGAAAATTTTTTTTATATATATATGTGTATATATATATATATATATATATATTTTTTTTAAAGTTGTTTGGGTTTTTTTTTACGACGTTAAAACTGTTGGTTTTTTGTTGTTTGATTGAAACGATGAACAAATGTTGTTGGCTGTGAATATCTGTCGCCGATGAAGACTCAAATATGAACAAGAAAACGATGAACTTGATGAAGAAGGAAGATGAGAAATTGACATTAATGATGTGGAAGGATAATAATAATAATAATAAGTTGCTCCTTCCGACACCATGATCAGAAAACAACGATGACAAGGAAAGAACAGAAAAAGACGATTATGAACCTTTCTTTTTTTCCTTATTTTTTCGATATATGAATAAAAACAAATCTGCTTAGTTCTTCAAGATTAAACAAAAATAATTTCACTAAAAATTAAAGAGGTAATACTTAATTTTTGTCTTGAAAATAAACAGGAAAAAAAAAAAAAAGATATTTAGTTGTGGAGCGGAAAAATGTCAATAAACAAATATATATAAACAAAACGTTCAAGGCGGAAATTTGCTAGTTTGAATAGTCAAATGCACTTAAAGACGATAGAAAGTTCTTTAGGGAAAAAAGTCACAAATATCTTCCTTTCTTCTTTCTTTTTTTTTTTTTTAAATCGAT
>CAUZXS010003377.1:0-10000 GCA_963585895.1 Sepioteuthis lessoniana
CATTTTTCCACTTATCTTTATCACACACACACACACACACACACACACACATATATATATTTATATATATATATATATATATATATATATATATTTGGAGAAAATTTTATGCATGTAATAAGATGCATGATTTATTACTATATACGTATATGTAAATAAATTCATGTATGTATAACAGTACATATATATATATATATATATATATATATATATATATATATATATATATATATAACCAGTGTTTCTAGTATTGCCTAAGAAACTCCATGTTCTATTTACATGACACATTTTCAGTTTATTTTTCACCCTCCTTTACTTTAAATTTTACCGTTAGTAATTAGAAAAGTTTTTTGATTACTGCCGTTTCACTAATTTAGTATTATAATTTAGCGCTAAAATAATGGAAAATGTCGCTACTGGATGTTATTTTCAGCTCTTGGAATAATGTCAAACTTTTGCTTTCTAAACAGAGATGAACAATATCTATCAATTTACATTCGTACATATCAGTCAGCATCTTTACATATCTCTCTCTCTCTCTCTCTCTCTCTCTCTCTCTCTCTCTCTCTCTCTCTCTCTCTCTCTCTCTCACTCTGTTAATCTATCAATCTACTTCTGCATCTGTCTATCTTTCTACGTTTGTATACATGTAACAAGCTATCTAGCTAACTTGCAAAATACTGCAGTTTATATTATTATATCCATCTATTAACGTGCATGTTTATATATCTATCAACGGCTGTTCGTAGTCTTTTACAGCTGTCCATATATATATATATATATATATATATATATATATATATATATATATATATATATATATATATATATATATATATATTCACGTATTTTCTTATCGATCCATTTATGCCTCTTGCTATCAATCTAGCTGTCCATTTCCCTTCTCATCAATCATCTATATATATATGTCTATACATATATAGCTATCTATGTCCGTTTATATCGTGCTATGTATCTCAGTTGGTCTGTTATATAAATTCACTATGTTCACATCTATCTATCTATCTATCTATCTATCTGTAAATGATTTCAGTTATTGTAATGACATGAAGGGATTATATTTTTCGATAAATCTTATTCATGCATATAGAGTTTAGCTAATATTTTCTACAGTTAAATTATGTCTTTGATAAGACTTATTTGAATATAATATCTTATTCTTCTATGATATTCGAGCATAAATATCATCGTTACTTCATTTAAAGTCTCGGATCGAATTGATTCAAAATGTTATTCGTCAATAGTATTTCGGTTGTTTATATATATATATATATATATATATATATATATATATATATATATATATATATATATATATATATAATCTTTCCATTGGAAGTGAAATAATTTCCACGGAGGAAAAGAAAAAATAGTCCTGCTCGCATCTTTTTGAAAAATATTAAACTTTTCTAGCATCAAAATCAATTTTAAATGCAAGGATTCATTTCTTTTACAGATATTATTTCAAGTGTTATGTTTAGTGTGTTGATCTTGCAGACCACGAGTTCGAACCTAACCAAGTTCCAATCTTGGTCCAGTTCTCCAAATAGAAACACAGCAAATAATCTCTTAAAATTTGAATTCATCAACCTTTGCTTTTTGTCACAGAGGCCTCATATTGCTCACAGTATCTATTGTTCCAAAGTGGTCACTCATCTGATTACTGCTTAAGCTTAGCTCAGTCTGTTGGGGCTGAAGAATACACTGACTGTATTTCTATAGAAAGCTAAGACTCGTTCCAACGAGTGTCCTTGGATATGCCACTAAACAATCTGATGTTGAGGCTCCAGTAATTCAGTAGACCTGAGGAATGCGGGGTACCACTTCATAGCTATTGCTTCCAGGTCTACTCTGTCTCGGAGTGATAGCACCTGATAGGGTCCTATCTATGGGTCAAATAGAGCTAAACTGTGTACTTATGCTAAACTGAATTGTTGGAAATAGTACTGTTTTCATATTTGACGGTGTGTAAACAAATGAATTATCTTTAATTAAATTGTTTGTGATACATAGCAATATGTGGAACCATTAACTTTGTTGACATGCTAAACTGAGTTGTTTGAAATAGAACTGCTTTTACATTTAACTGTGTGTAAGAAAAAGCTTTATTTAAACCAATGACTAACTGTATGTGAACAAGACCGAACTAATGCTTAACTGAATTGTTTGAAATCAAATGAAACCATTTAATCGTGTACAATAAATGAGCTGTTCAACATGTATTTAAAAATCATATATTTGATATATGCATAAAAAGGATTTGGCATTAAATGACCTACAATGGTCGATATGCCATAAAACAAAACCATACCCCAAACCAAACTTCCTCTGCTCATCATTGCTAAAATTCAGTGATCTGGCCGGAATTGGCGCTTTAATCAAGATTCGAACGTAAGTCTATAAATAACTAAGTTTTGCTAAGCTTTTAGTTCAAGGCATCATGTATTAATCTATTGTGAGAATCGAACTCGCTTCACAGTAGAGGTAATTTACTAAGGCACGGAACACTTCATGAGACTTGAACTAAGAATTAATATTTTGTTAGCCTAGTTTGCAAACCGTGGAACCCTGCAGGTGTATTTATTTATATTTTTTTATTCTTATTTTATCTTTAATTTATAAAAGAATCTCACGAAACAACCGGTTTTCAATAAAGACGAAAAACAAAAGTAAATTCTGCTTTGATAAAAAGTATTATTTACCTAACTCCTCAGCCACCAGTAAGATGCAACACAAGGTCAGTTTTTTAGTGTAGTACAGATGGTTTCAATTCGGGGTTTTCCTTCTACTAGATTGGTTGCCTTACCCAAGCTGAAAAACAAAATCGGCCCGACTATATACACCTAGAAGCGAAAAGAGATGATTTTATGCCTTTCCTGGGAATATTGATATGAAGTGTAATGCAAAGATCCTTGAACAGGATTTGAACTTCAGTCTCTGATTCCATTTTTACGACTATAACCGTTACAATAACTGAACTTTCCAACTTGTTTTGAAAAAAATATGTAGTTTTAAACATATTTTTCAATTTCTACTAAGGCATTTTTTATTTACTCATCTTTCATTAAAACTGGCCCGTAGACTTTCCAGTCGCTACTGTTTACTAAGTAGTCACCCATCAAAGCATCTCGTAGATTTATTGTTGCTTAACAAGTGTTCTGGCGGGATCCTGTTTGTTCAGCAGGATTTGGCGCTGAATTAAAGAAATGATCACGTGTTAATAAAATCCAAGTGGCCAAAATTTTCCTTATAACTCCTTGAACGTATTAAGATGTTTCGTTCTCTTTTGTCGAATGTGATTTGACCTTCGAATAAGAATCTGTATTTAAATATCTTCCTTTATATGGCTATTTACTTTTTCAAATTTTTGCTGAAAGCTAAAGATCCCTTTTTTATTATTCTTCTTTGCTATTCTTTCTTTATTTATTTATTTATTTTGCTAAATCAGTTCTGAAATTTATTTGAAACCCTATCAGAGAATTCTTCTAAAAGGTAGTTCCATTCTGTATCAGAGTGAACCTGGTAGTAACAGTGATCGAGTTGTCCTCCACACTTCACAGATCGGCAGAACTGAAGCTTTACCACCAAATGAACTTTGGTGTCATACTCTGGGCACTTCTTTTTGGAGAGGTCTTCCTCATTGTTTTCATCTAGTCGTGCCGACCGTACAGATTTCCCTGACTCTCTCTCTCTCTCTCTCTCTCTCTCTCTCTCTCTCTCTCTCTCTCTCTCTCTCTCCATCTATTCCTATCATTTATCAACTTGGCAGGTCCCTCTAGACTACAGCCCGTGTCTGCACCAAGTTGATGTATGCAAGTCTGCTGGCCAGTCAACACTGGGGGGGTCCATGCGTAGAAGAGAGAACGTCGCTCATGCGTTCGTCTCTACTTCTCCAATAGTATCCTGTATATCTTGTTTATCTTACTTGGATGGTTTGTGAGATGGAAAGCAGGTGGCCATATAACTACTGCTTTTTATAGATTGTCGCTTCCAGTATTTTTTCAAAACAGACCCGTTGTGATCGAAACAGTAACCATATTGGACATGATTATCAGAAGAGGAGAGCCGGGTAACTCAGAAGTAATTGTATTTAAAAGATAAATAGAAAATAAATAAATTACTTTATTAATTTATTTTAACCAACTTATGAAGCAAATCCATTCCCTGATAAAAATCATTCTCCTTTATATTTCTATGGGTTGTATCAACGGGTCGTTATTACTGTAGGTTATCTGTTGGTTTCGATGATCCCCTTCCACGACGTAGAAAGTAATCAGATCAGGAGAGTTTGGAGGTCACATGTATAATCTGTATTATAATGAGCCGATTCATGTTACTGGAATGCAGGAAAAAATGAAACATTGTAGAGAAATTTTTGCTAGCATAATAAATGTTATATCTTGGAGAATAAAACCATTTTCAATTTAATTTATGATCATCGATATTTCTCATGGAACATTGGCAATTATAAATCGAATTCAATGGGATGCGACTTTATATCGAGATTAATGGCCGCCTAAATAGACTTTTAAGATAATAAATAGTGAGAAGTCTTCTGGAAACTAGATGATACTTGCTGTCACTTGGACTCCAGTAAAAGACCATCAGCTAACACTGGTGTGAAAAAAATCGGGAAGAGTAAAGCTAATAATAATGATTGGACATACTGATAAATGGTACAATCTTAAATCAGTAATTGTCCTAAACAATAAGACCCTCAAATTTTTCTGTGACATTAAGATAAAAACAGATCACTTAATCCTGTCAGAAGACAAAATCTAGTTATAATAAACAAGAGTGTGAGCGTTCCATTTCGTCGTTCCATCAAAGTACATCCTTAAGATAAAGGAAAGCAAAAAAAGATGAAAAATATCCAGATCTTGACAAAGATTTTTAAAAAAAACTTTGCAGAATATCTAGCAGACAGTAATACTAATAATAGTCGGTAGACTCGGAACAATTCCCCAAAACTTAGAAAATAGAGTGTATGAACTGAAAATCCCATTAGGAATAATTGAGATTATCCAGACCATCACACTTCTGATATCGGCCAGAATATTTAGAAGAGTTCCGAATAACTGAGGAAAGTCGCTCTCATCTGGACTTCATTGAAAACCAATTATTACAGGCGAGAAAAAAGGATCACAATAATTTGTAAGGGTCATTTATTAAGTTTAGCTTAGTTTAGCATAACTAAGCACCCAGTGAGAATCTAACACACAATGTTTTTCTTGCTTACCTGGAGTGGTGCCCAAGAGGTTGTTTTTATTTTATGGATGTGTTCAATAGAACGTGGGGAACAATATTAAATACCCTTTCTAAGAAATCTAAATATATAGAGTGCCACGAAAAAAGAAACGAGTGTAAACTACAGAACTGTTGAGTTTGAGGAGGATACTCAGAGTAATGAAGCCTTACAGTTTCACGGATCCCCAGCTATGGCTTTTGTGTCGAGACAAGATAACCATAGTAGTAATCGTAGTAACGGTATTAGCAATTATAATAATAATGATAAAGATAAGAAGTAGTAGTTGTTGTAGAAGTAAAAGTAGTTGTATCTAAAAGAAGTATTTCAAAAAGTAAGAAAACTAGAACGAGATGTTCAGTATATCGGTGGGTGATCAATCTGTAACAGCAAGAAGTGTAACCAATCTCTAGCCTTTGTGATAGAATAAGAAAATCTACGTAAAAAGCAAGAAAAAGAGAATTTGATATCCGCTGAGTAGCGAGTATATATTAAATCCTATTACTTTTGTCCCATAGCGGAATCGGTGACACGAGTTCAAATCCTGAACGAGTCTGTGTTTCACTTGGCGCTAATATCGTCGGGAAAGACATAAAACCATTCACCACCCGCACCTCACCCCACATCAGCTGTGTGTAAATAGTAGGACATACTGGGTTCTTTAGCCTCAGTAAAGTAACCAGGTTCAGGAAAGAAAAACTCTGAAATCAAACTAGCTGCACTCTGCTTAAAAATTGACTCAGTGTCGTATCCTTTTCGAAGAAGAGGAGTTGATTAAAGAAATATTTGTGTCCCAAATTCCCTTTACTTTACTGAATTTATTGGCAAATGTAACAGTCATTATGGGACAAGGAAATACCGTATGCACTTTTTTCTATCTTATATAGTCGTGTTTCATGCGACTTCGTGAGATTAAATTTTAGACTAATATTAGGCTCTTAGCCTCACTCGCTAACCACTCTCTTGATTCTGTTAATACAGAGTTTGTAATGATCCATTCTTCAATCTTATACCGCGATGTTAGATGAGGAAAAATATGAAACCTTTTCTTTTCTCTTTTTTGTGTCTGTGTGTGTATGAGTGAGTGTTTTCCTCTCTTGGATAATATACTTGACGAGGGCTGAAGAATAAATCTTCCGAAACATGTTGACATCTATTTTTATTGCGAAGTGTTTCAGTTATCTGCACTTTTTTCTTTATTTCTAGTCATTAAACATTCCTGAAATTATTGAAGCAATTGAAGATTTTTGTATTCTCAATGTTTACATTTACCCAATTTCTTTGTCAGGAGAAATTTGTGGTCAGTTTTTTTAAAGTAGAGTACAGCTGGTTTGAATTACTGATCTTTAGCAACGTTGCTTTACCAGGCCAAAGAACCCAGTCAGTCCAAATTACCCATAGCTAGATGGAGAAAAACTGGTGGATTTATGCCTTTCTCATTGGTAAGAGTGCGAAGTGAAGCCTAATCAACTGTTTCAGGTCTACAATTCCATTTCCTGCGGCGATAACTGTTAGGCTAAGCCCTCTTCCCTTATTCTTAATGTTACTAACACGTTTCTATCGAGCAGTTCTTTAACTTTTACCGGGTGGATAATCCATAAGAGATGAAGAAAAAAAGAAAAAAAAAAGGAATCGGCAATGGCCCTAATTAAATTAAATCAACCCGATCCTTTCATTTGTTTATTTTTGATAGTCCGAAATATTTCTAAAATAAGAGATTTATATATTTCTCTACTTGAGCAATTTTTACAGTTTATAAGAACGCCAACTTACGTTAGTTTCTTGAAAGTCTGTTATCTGACACCTACCTAAGATACTCGTTTAAAGCTTGCACAACAAACTACAGCAATACTAAATTCGGTCAAAATACTGAGAAGAGTGCGGGAGACTTGAGGAGATTTGCTGTCACTCAGACTCTAGTGAAAGACCCTATGCTTACACTGGTGCGTAAACTCGCTAGGAACAATATAATAATCTTCACATAAGAGGTATCAAGTTATTATCTTTGAAGATCGAGTGACAGCGATTCTCTGTAGTCCTCTATCAGATTTTAACAGTGATGCCATACATCTCTCTTCGAGTTCTTCGTTTCACCAATTGCCATGCAAGGGTTTAAGAAAGGGGGAGTGCTTCGTCGTAATAGTGTCTTGCGATCATCCGATAACCGATACAGACGATACAATCTTTATTATTTATACTCAGTGAATTTATATACGAACATGTTTTGATGAATCTTATGGGAAATTACATGACAGCGTGTATGATCACGTTTTTTTCCCTACCAATAGTTAGAGGTAGCTTTTATTTGAAGTCAAAGAGACAGTAAGTCTATTCAGCTCTCCTGAGGTCTCCTCTGTAATTTTGCCAATCTCGACACTATTATTGTCTAGACGGTCTCAATATTTCCCCTTGTCTCCATTTCTTCCAGTCTCTCCAACTTCTTGGGGACTATTCTAAGTGCTCAGACATTCATATTCCACACTTTTTTCAGTCCTCTGGTGAGATCTTGGTATTTGATTTTTCTGCTTTACTTTCATTTCACTCGGTGATGTACTAAAACAGTTAAGTCAGCTAGTTAAAAAGTAATTTTCATAAAAGTGTCTGGCTGAGATCGGGCGATCCTTTATTATGTCAAATCCCTAAAAGTTATTATTATTTTACACCTACAAGTTTACCACGCCAGGTTTAAGTGGTGGTTTTTACTGAAGTCATAACGACAGCAATTCTGCATAGGTCTCCAGGACTTTTCTAAGTATTCGAGCTGATTTTAACAGTCCTGTAATCTAGATGATTTTCATTCTTCCACTGATCTCCTGAGCCTAATGAGTAGAGTGTTCATCAATGGTCCGAAAGACCGGGGTTCAATCCCAGGTCGAGTCATACCAAAGACTTAAAAAATGGTACTTGATGCCACCTTGCTTAACACTCAGCATTATAAGGTAAGGACCAAGGGTAAAGTGGAGCAATCCAGGGAATGAAGTTGCACCCTCCCCTACACCTCGGTGAGGAGGCTATTGAAAAGGTAACCTTCGGGTCACCCTTGACAAAGGTCGCCAACTTTACTTACAATAGAATTAATTTTTCAGTCAGTAATAACTTTTACTGGAGATCAAGTGATAGCAAATCTCTTAACAACCTCTGTGTGCCCCGACAGTGAAATTTAGAATACTTCGATTATGACTTCTTTTGAGAGTAAATATCCTATCAAAAGAGCAATCCTATGTATAACAGTAAACTGTATTTGGTAGTGAATATCCAGTCCTGGATCTTTGGTGAGTCTAAAATCACCCTTTTGTTACCAATACACTCAAGCCCACTCAAACCCAAAATGATATTACTTTATTGGGCTTCATCTACGGGTCTAATAGATCTGTTTGAAAAATATTTGTATTAGATAGGAATACTTGATACAAATAATTTGTACACATTTATATGTTATCAAGAATAGTTATTTAAACAATAATTGTTGACTAAAGATTAGTATTTTATCCATTTGAGATTTTTCTCACTAGTGTTAGCAGATGGTTTTCCTCAGGGGTCGAAGTGACAGCAAGTCTCCTCAAATGTTCAGGACTCTTCTAAGTACTTTAGCCGATCTCAACAATGTTGAAGTTTGGATAGTTTCCTCTCTTCCTCTTATTTCCAAGTCCTCCAGTTCCTGTAACAATCCTTTGGTGTCTGTACCGAGCACACCAATTATAATTGGTATCACAGTCACTTTCATGTTTTATAGTTTTTTCAGTTCTCTAGCAAGGTTTAGGTACTTATCGCTCCTTTCGTTTTCGTTTAGTTTTACTCTGTGGTCAGCTGGGACATCAAAGTCCACTATTTGGCATGTTCTCTTTTTTGTTGTTGACTTTTATTACTATTATTATTATTATTATTATTATTATTATTATTATTCACTCGAAATCATAATAGCTTCGCTGAGTATTTAATGCTGAAGTTATCGTTTGTCCAAAAACAGAAGTGGTACTATTTACCCAAAAGCTGGAGGGATGAGGAGGTTCATGACTTATCCAAGATTATTAATCCAAAATTGATCGTAATAGCGTGACTGGAGTTTGAACTCACTTAATATGATGTTGCAGTCCAGTACGTTAGCCACTATATCCCGAGGAGTTCCCAAAATTTTTGTACAGAGAACTTATTATTGATACGTAGAAATAGTTACTTGAAACCTTATGTGCATCCATATTTACCAACCCCTCCGCTCGAGCAGGATATGACACAAGGTCAATTATTAAGCGGAGTTTAACGGGTCTGAATTCAGAGTTTTCCTTCTCTTAGACTAGTTGCCTCACCAAGGCTGAAGAACCCAGTCTGCCCTACTATTTACCTAAGCTGGAGGGAGAATAATTGGATTCATACCTTTCACAAGGGTATTAGTGCTATGTGAAATGGAGTCAGTTTCGTCCAAGATTTGAACTCGTTTCGCCGTGTCCCTTTCCAATGGCGATAACCATTACACCACAAGCAACTTATGTGCATCAATCATTAATATTCGATATGAATACTTGAAATGATAAAACTGTGTGCAAATTATTTGTATTAAATATGAGTAGTCAATACCATATAACTGCGCAAACAAATGATTAGAGACAAATATAAAAGTGTTTTTTTATGCAGAGGAACATTGAAAATATAGTTATGATTACAATCAAACATTTGCAAATGAATCCATGATATGCAGTTAAATAAATAAACTGAATTAAACCAAGCCAATATGTGCTG